>BQNB010002472.1:0-54111 GCA_026074375.1 Tanacetum coccineum | reverse complement strand
CGTTTACATGTCGCTTACTTTCTTTTCTGACATTAAGCTAGATGTCGAGTCCTAATCGTAGCTAGAACCAATCTAAAACTTCATAAAGTCTTTATACACTTACAAGATATATACCTTTGGATTGACACACAATCCAAATCACACCAATACACAATTTACACTATTAGATCTACACTCAATACAATTTACACAACAACACAAAGTAAATGTAATGAAGATATGTGATCTTGAGGAGGAAGAGAGAGTTCACTTGATAACAAATTGTATGTAGAAGAATACGATTGTTCTTCTCTTGCACTTGATTAGCAGAAGAAGGGAGGAAGAAATAATTAATCACTTAAAAACAAGATCAAGATATGTTAGTGATCAAGATATGTGTTTTAGAAAGAAAGGAAAAAGAGAGAATAACAGATTTGAAAAAAATTATGGCAAGAGGTTCTGTTTTTCAAATGGGGTGACCCAATATTTATAGGTACAAAAAAGAGCCGTTGTACTGACGGCGGTCCCGACGGTCCCTTATATATAAGGGGGCCATCGTAGACCACGCTCCCCTTTTTATCTTTTTGTGGGGAAGGTGTTATTTGTTTTAGAACCTTCCGTTTTGGGGGAAAAATCTGATTTCAAATTAAATAATTTAATAAAACATTTCTTTTATAAAAAATTATTTTGTGTTTATATTTTTGCAAAAATACTTTTGTAAAAATGTAAGGTTTAGGAAATAAAAATTATTTTCTTGATCACTAATCATGTTTAATAATTTGTTTATCAATACCTTAAGTGATTAATCTTAGAAATGGAATTTTACGATTAGTAATTTATAAACGTTTAATTTTATCGTAAACGTTTTCACATTTTGTTATTATCAAAACATCGAGAGGTCAAAAAATATAAAAAATATTTTTAGACATTATTTGTATTAACAATCCCCCCCTTTTTAACGATGACAAAACATAAACTCATTTAGTATAAAGTTGGAAGTTTATAAATTATTAATGAGTTAAATTCTATTTCTCTCCCTTTTTGTCGAATCCAAAAAGGTTGATCGTCGAGTTGTAGTAGAGAGAAAGAAATCGACGATTAAAGACTCCCCCTTGTTTGGGGCACCATGGGATCGATCTTACGATAGTTTGTTTGCTACAAAACAAGGTTAAAAATACAAGTGCAAACCAACATAGCATGGCAAATATCTCAACATTTTAATCCATACTTCATAAATAAAGTTCATTCAAATTCTAAAAAAGATCATACATAGTAATGTAAGACAATATATGAAGATACAACATAAGATAATCATAACATAATATTTTTAGGGCATCTAATGAAAGGAAGCTAGTAGATTATTTAGTAGATATTTTAAGGGGAGTTTGTAGTGATGTATGAAGGGAAAAGAGTTGAGGGCCCAATTATGAAAGATTTGATTTGGTTGAGGTCATCTTTCAAATCATTAAAGAGTTTACGAGTTCCTAAGCAACAGTGACAAAAGTCCGAATGAAAGTTTACTTGGTCTAGAAAAGGAGGGTGAGTAAATGATGAGGAGGGAGGTGACCGATTGGTTAACTCAATTGCATGTTGAATGTTGATATCAAGAAGATTTAAAAGGTGTAGGAGTTCATGCACTTTGTTTTCACTATGATTTTGAGTAGAAATTTATAGAGGTAAGGAGGAGGATGTAGGATTAGATGAGTTAAGGGAAGGAGGCAAGGAAGTGGTATCAAAGATTGGAGAGTTTGGTGGAGATATAGGTAGTGAGTTACCTGGAGATAGAGGAGGTGAGGTCCTATTGGGTGGAGGATAAGGTGGTGAAGGTAGAAGATTATGACATTGTCTCCAAGGTTCAAGAATTTCTCTTTTGTGTTTTTGTGAGTAGTCACGAGGAGATGTGTTTGAAGATAACACTGAGACTTTGAAAAGATTTTATAAGATAAGTGGCAATTGAGGTGAATAAGGATGATGTTTATATAGAAGAGTTTTAGGAAAGGCATGGTTTTGGTGTAAGAAAGTTCTAAGGAGTGTTTAGTTTAGAAGGGAAAGGGCAGCTAGACCTAGGAAGAATAGGGTCAAAGATGCAGCCAAGGAGGGGACAAGAATATTTCGTGTTACTCCTGATGGCGGTCCCTTATTGTTGGGCGGTCCTTGATTGATAAGGGGGTCGCCTGATGAATTCAGGGGCCGTTTTCTAGAGAGAACAAATTTTTCCAAGTATTTTCCTACAGAAGTATCACATCTCATGTTAGTCAAAACTTGAGTAAATCTAAACTAACAATGCATCAATCATTAATCTTAAGCATGCAATATTAATAAGCCTTAATAAAATTCACATAAGAGCACAAATTGTCAACTAGCAAGGCATTTATAGAATGATAAAACCATTTTAAAGATCATCCTACCTCACGGAAGTCATCATTCATTATTTTAGTTCTTCAAAGGAAAAATGCATTATAAGAGAAATAATAATAATAATAGTAACAATCACTTAGAAGTTATGTCGACATCTTTACTTCCATTTTCCTCCCATCATGTTCTTGAGAGTTTGTCCAATTGACCTTAACCCGTCTCGATGAGCATCTCGTTGTTGAGTTTGAAGAGTTATGGTTTCAGATAGAAGGGTGTTTAAGTCATGACTTTCATGAGGAGGGTTTTGAGGGACTCTAGAGACATTGTTTGACGAGGAAGAAGTGTTTTGAGGTGGAGAGGAAATATTGGAATGAGAAGATTCGTCATCATTTTTATGCGTGGAATCATTCAATGGATGAGATGATGATGGATGATTTAGAGTGGAGGATGAGGAGCTAGCATTTGGCTCACGAGGTCTTTTCTTGCCACGATCCGCTCATGTCTTTCGCTCGCAGTGAGGAGCGAGCGGATGCATGGCTCGATCATGTGAGAGATAACGATCAAAAGCTAGCTCAGGAGAGACGGGCACTACATGTTTAAATAACCTAGTCAAGAGCATACCATAAGGTAAGACTTCCTTAGGTTTGAATCGAGTCTTTTCCATTCTTTTGAGAATGAAAAATGCTAGGTTATAAGGAATGGATGTCTCAATGAAATAGAGCATGTGACAAAGACAAGCGGAGACATGATCCCTATGTCCTCCTTGACAAATGGTGTTTTCACAAATAATCTCAACCCATGGTTTCATATGAGTTTGAATCTCTCGGGTTAAAATTTCATTTTCACCAACGATAATGGTTTTCTTGTTTTTGGTACGAGTCTCTTGACTTTGACGTGGAATTTGAATAAGAGACTTAATGACTCTTGGAGATGGGGGTTTGGTTTTATAGAGACCTCTACTTGGAACACTGACCGACAAATGGTCAAGGGACCACATTTCGGTGATAGAGGCATGACCTTTGAAAGGGATTTTTAGAATTTGACCGAATTCCTCAAGAGTGAGGGAAAAAGACTTATTTTGAATGACAAAATTGACAATGAATTGACCCTCAGGATTGTAGGCAAAAGTGAGTTGACAGTAGAACTCAAGAACAAAGCGAGGTATAATTTGTTCGTTAATATCTAACAAACAATCAAACCCGATTGACTCAAACTTAGCGCGAATATGACTCATATTTTCGAAGTTTGGACTTACAACCCTCCCCTCATGAAAGTATCATTTTTCAAGATTAGCCATTGTATTTAGTAAGGGTTGATTAAATTCATTTGATATTTGGGGTATGTAGTTTCGTGTCTTTTGATGATCAAGACCGGTAGCTCGAGGCATTGTTACCTAGAAAGATATAAGCAAGATCATATTTTAATCGCTTTTACATGTATTGATGTTTTGAGTTTGTGCCTAGTGTGTGCCTATATGCAAACAATGTGGAGTAACGATTAACTCGACTTAAATATAAGATCCTAAGAGTTAACCCAAACGCTCCTTAATAGTCATGCCGTTAGAAGGAATTCATGTTGACGATAAGCTCCAGTTTGTGGAAGAGCCCGTTGAAATCATGGAACGGGAGATCAAACGATTAAAGCGAAGCCGGATACCATTGGTTAAGGTTCGCTGGAACTCTAGGCGGGGCCCTGAGTTCACCTGGGAACGTGAAGATTCGTTCAAACAAAAATACCCACAACTCTTCACAAACCGGGCTTCGTCATCCACTACAAGGTCTTAAGCTTTGAGGACAAAGCTCTTTTAACGGGTGGAGACTGTAACATTTCTCATTTTCATGTCATTGTACGACTCTATTAATGATCACTAATTATTTTAGTCCGATACGCGTTTACTTTTAATATTTACTTTTAAGCTAAATTGCGTAGACTAAAAATAATCAATGAATGTAAACGGTCACCAAATAAATTAAGGTTTACATCAACCAAGTAAGAAATAATTATTAAGAAGATAATTATGTACTTTGCGTATTTTATTTTTATTGGTCACGTAAAAGGGTTACGTTTCGCGATAAAATACATTTGGACGCACCCCGGAAATACCTAGACTTACCTAGACTCAAACTAATACCCACTTTTAACCCTTAAACACAAAAACTATCAATCTCTTGTGTAAATAAGCCATGTGGCCGGTTACACACACAAATACAACTAGCAAATCCCCTAATGATCCTTAAAGGTACATGTACATCTCCTAAGTAATTAAGACATGTCCTAATTGTCTCCACTAAGCTATTACACAATGGATATTAACCATCTTGCTTCTCTTTTGCCCCCTAGACCACGATTACATGCATGTATACATGCAAATCTATAAGATTTTGCTAGCTAAGTAAATCTTGTACATCATGCAAGTCATTAAGAGTGGTACTTGAGTGGTTTAGCCTAAAACCATGAGTAATCAACTAGAACCCCTCAAAACCACCCTCTAGGGCACGGTTTGGGTTTGTTTATGTGACTAGAGGATGTAACTAGCATATTGCCTATAAATACTCACTTAGCCTCACCATTTAACACTCTTACAACTCTCACTCACTCAAACAATAAACACATACACTCTTTTCTCCTATTACAATCGGTATACATTTAACCGAACCCTACACGACCAAATTTTGCCCTAAGAACACAAGGGAGTCTTTAAGATCGAGTATAAGGACCTAAGAGGGAAGCACAAGCTAAGGAGTTGGGTTTACAAGCTTTGAAGCTTGAGGGTTAAACACGTTTGGGTGTATACGCATCACACTACATCGCAAGCCACAACCAAGGAAAACTTAGGACCTTTGTAAGTATTTGTCTAAGCCTCGTACACCATTATCTTTTCGTTAAACGCTTTGCCAAGTTATATAAGTCGCGACATTACCCATTTGTAACATATACGCGTGCATGAACGTGCATGGGTTGATCCATGCATGGTTCACGTACCTAAAATTAATGAACAAGGCCTTGTGTGGTCGGTACGTGATCTAAAACATGGTTAAGGCACGAAGTTAAGGCTTAACGCACATCTAGCTTATTAAAACAAGCCCTCTTTGGTCATTTGTTTCGTTGCGAAAGGATACAAGGCAACTTGAACATTAACATGAACACAAACCTTTCTACATGAACATATGTAAATATTATACGTAAAGTATTGTTGTAAACACGACGTGGGGGTGTGGGAAGACATATTCGACCTTAACGAATGTTTGCATGTTATGGGTCGCGATTAGGAAATGCTAGACGCATTGTTTTAGTGCTAGACGATTTAACGAGACCCATATGTTACACTAATAAACCATTCGGGCCACTAATGGACTCGTAACACCTAACAGCCCACCGACGAGGCCCAAAATAAGCCCAACGATCATGAATAAGCTTCCACAGCTTATTGGGAAGCTTAAACAACCCATAAGTCTCCTAAAAATCCTAGAAGACGTTATTGGACCCAAGAGAATTAAGACCGAACCACTAGAACCCTTACCGGGTTACTATCGAGCCCAATAGGCCCAACGGTAGGCTTATTAGCTTATCGAATAAGCTAAATAAGCAAGCCGACCTCCTAAGTGCTTGTTGGACCTTAATGTACTTAACGGACCCTAATGGACCCAACGAAACACTTTAAAACCCTTAACGGGCCCAAGCCGGCCCAATAGAATGCTTATTAGCTTATTAGCTTAATGGGAATAAGCTGAAATAAAAAAAATCAGCTTTGTTCGGCTTAATACAAGTTAAATATGATCTAGTAAAAGCCTAGAAACATTAAAAGGTATATCGGGCCAAGCTATTGGGCTTACGGGCCCAATAAGCTCGAAATAAGCCATAATAAGCTCCCCGAGCTTATTTTAAGCTTAACCGACCCACACAAGCTTATTAACGACTTTTGGACCTATTAAAACTATAACGGATCATTAAAATGCTCAACGGACCTCAACGGGCCCAATAAGGCCCGTTAAGCCAAAAATAAGCTCGATAAGCTTATTTTAAGCCGAAACAACTCGTATGACCTACTTTAAGGAGAAAAAGCAATTTAAAACTATTTTAAACCTTTTTCGTGGTCAAAATACGAAAACCGAAAGTGAAGGGACTAATTTTGCCATTTTCGAAACTTGAATAAAATGTTAAAGTCGTATATTGAAAACTCATAAACTATAAGGACGAAGTTCGTAAATATCTAAACGGTAAGGACTCAAATTGAACCTTTAAGTTAAATTCGAAAACTAGAGGGACTGATATTGTAATTAACGAAAAGTATAAGGTTAGAACTCGTCACTTTTCGAAAACTATAAAACCATAAGGACCATTTTCGTCATATCACGAAACTAGGTAAATAAGGGCTAGAGTTGTGAACTATTGAAAATAAATGATAAGTTTTAATAATATTAAAACTTGGGGGTTCACTTGTAAATAAATAAAAACTATAAAACGAAGGGACTAAAACCGTAAATCTGAGAAACTTATGATTTACTTTGATAAAACAAAAGTCTTGGTTTATAAACTTAAGCGAGTACAAACGGAATATATATACTAACATATATACGTTTATGTTTCGAGTAATAATTAAATATTATTATCGAGAAGTAATAAATATGATATATTTATTAAACGGAAACAATTTCACGTTTCTCGAAAACCATCGAAATTATAAATACAATGATCTTGTGCATCACCACACAAGTGATAACGGTATATATAAACTTTAAAATGGAATTTAGTTTATACAATGAGTCGTTAGCTTAAATGTGTAAACTAAGACTTGACCGTACTTACTTAGGTACTTAACGGTGTGATCCACTGCCTACTTGGATATTTGTTATCATTCAGAGAACTACCGGCTAAGGTGAGTTCATAGCCCCATGCTTTACAATTATTTAAATGATTTACATCCTTGGGGTGAGAACATGCTTTGTTTTACAAACTGGACGCAAGTGTACATTTTATACCATGATTACGTGTTTGCCTAAGTTACCATAACCCATTATGTCCATGATCATGAACTGTTAATTGCATAGATGTGATTGGGAATTACATTGTGTGGGCGCGAATGTTATGGATAGATCTATTAGGGATTGACAATCCCCGTTCGGGTGACTAGCTATCACTGGGAACGAACGCATACCATGTCGAATCTGGGATGTTGCGGGGTTAGCACATCATTCACGGACACCTGTTGGCAAATTTATATTTGCATCCATATATGTCGAGCTTCGGTGTCATGAGCTTAGGAAAACGTAATTACTTTTTATGATGTTTGCATCTGTTGCTTAATCATACACTTGGAAATCTTGCGGTCCTACAATCGATTTATATAAACCTATGAATTCACCAACTTTATGTTGACGTTTTAAGCATGTTTTTCAGGTCAGTAAGGCACGAGGTGCGATGATACATTGGGAGTCAATAATTGAAGAGTCAACACTTAAGATTTGGGGTCTTATTACACTTTGGGGACAATTGTTATAAACCGGAATCTTTATCTATATTGTTGAACAATTTGAAGCCATGAGCTTATGTAACAAACAAGTATTTTGTTAATCCAATGTATCTTTTTCAAACGACACGTTTAGTAGTCGTTCTCAGATCTTGTGCTATTGACCTAATAATGTAACGCCTTCGGATATTCAACATTCCGCTGCATACACAGATTTGAGGGTGTTACACATCTGATTTGCCAAATTAGGAGGATTCCTTTGAACAAAATTGCCAACGGCGGCGGTTTGTTGGAATTGATGAATGTTATCATGAAAAACGGAAAAATCGTTCCTTGTTAACGGACAATTGTTGAAATTATGGTTTAAACCACATGTAACACAAACTTCCTCAACTGCTTTGATGGTAGCAGGAGTCGATTGTTTTTCACTAATCGCTTTCTCTAAACGGCTCATTCGAATATTCATTTTGTCTTCAAGTAAGGCGGCCATTTGTTGAATCTCGAAAGAATTAGATGGTGTAGAAGTAGAAAGAGGAGCATTCGTACTCGCTCTTGGTTCAATTGCACGACTTCTTAAATAACGAACCTTGGATTTACTCTTAATAATGGCTAAGCCATCACGAGGCATCTTATCTAGAAAATTGCCACCCGCTGCGGAATCTAAAGCATCTTGATCATTGGTATTCAAAGAGTTGTAGAACGTATCAAGTTGATGTAATTCCGAGAAACCATGATGAGGACATTGACGAAGAAGTCCTTTGAAACGTTCCCATGCTTCGTTGAAAGTTTCATTCGTTTTTTGGTAGAAAGTAGTGATTTAATTTCGAAGGTAAGTTGTTTTCGAAGGTGGAAATAATTGGTTTATGAATTTTGAGACAAGATCATCCCACGTTAGAATCGATTGAGGTGGTTCCTTATCTAGCCAAATCCGGGCTTCACTTTCGAGAGAAAAAGGAAAAAGCAAAAGCTTAATCGTTGTATTTGGAACTTCGGGATGTCTAAACGTAGAAGTAACCTTGTTGAAAAATCGGAGATGATTATGAGGGTCTTGTTTACCCGTAAATTCATTACTTTGAACAAGATTAATCAAAGTTTGTTTAAGCTCAAAATTGTTTGCATTTATCGTTGGAACAACAATTGCATCTTCGTATCCCTCGATGGGAGCTTGTAGCATCTGAGCCATGGTACGATTGTCGGCCATTAGAATCTCAGGTTCTTCAACAATAACCGTTGTTAATTGTTGTTGTCGACGATTTTGACTTCTAGCTTGAGAACGAGTGCGCATGCACTAAAAATAAAGAAATTAAAAAGTAAACAAAAATTACACTATTTTTTTTTGGATTTTTGAATTTATTTATTTTTTATTTTTTTATTATTTTTTAACAATCTATTTTAAACGGATACACGGAAGACAACTTAAACCAAATAATCAACTTACTTCATGGTAGCTCTTAAAAATTTCTTCTTAAGGTGAGCCGTATTTCGTAAGTGATACAAATGGCAAGTTTTTGAATCTTTGGTTCGATTTGGGAACTTTGCAAGTTCACTGGAACTTATTTATGATAATACCTCAATTGAAGGTATTATATGTTGGTGTTCGTTTACCAACTTCGTGTATTTTATTTCTTTTTTAAATACTAAAAAGAAAAAGAAAATATTTTTTACTTTTTATATTTTTAAAATTTTTTTTTTTGGATTTTTAAATATTAAACATAAAATGAATTATTTCGAGGACGAAAGGATCTATCAAACCAAATCAACAAACGTAAAACAGAAGGAATCTTTAACACAAGTCCCCGGGCTAACGGCGCCAAAAAAATGGGTTGTTTGTTTTATATTATAATCTAAAATATACAAATATACACAAAGATAATTTAAGAAATTCCCTAAGGAATAATTCCACTCTTAAAAGATATATATTCTATATCATAGTATTATGTTAACTGGGAAGAATGATCACCCGGGTCGTTTCTCCAACGACTTGTGAAATTGAAACCTTGGTTTAATTCGGATTATGATTTGAATAAGAGAAAATATATTTTTGAGTATCTATAACTACTAAATAAAAGCAACAATTAAAAGCAATTAAACACTTAAACAATTAACGGGAAACAAATAAAACGCGACAATTAAGCAAATAAGACAAAATTAAACTTTAAAATTGCAAACTAAATTTCTAAACCTAAAGTAGGACAAAAGAAAATTTTAAGAAAAAGAAAAACATTTTTTTGATTATTTTTGAATTTATTATGAATTAAAAACTATTTTAATCTAATTAAATCCTAAAAAATAGCAAATTAAGTACTAAAAATTTAGAAAAATGATTTTTAAACTTAGAAAAGTCTAAAATAACATAAAAACTCAGAAAACTATTTTTAACTATTTTTAAAATTAAAATCCTATTTTTAAACTTAAAATTAAAAGCTCAAAAATGAAAATTAAAATCTAAAAGGTGTAAAAATGATTTTACTGAATGTAAACCTAAAAGTAATTTTTATAAAACTAAAAACTATTTTTTTGAAATTTTCTGAAACTTTTTTCTATTTTTTATGAATTTTCTAAAATTAAAACTTTCGAAAAACTATTAAAAATAAACTAATTGATGGAAAATTACGAAAAATTCAGGAAAAATCTAAAATGTAACAAAGATTACTAGAAAAATTAAACTAAGTGATCAGCTTAACTGAAAAGCCCCTAAATAAGCCCTAATAAGCTACGGCTTATAAGAAAAAAGGAAAAGAAAAACAAGTATAAAGATTAAATGGTGAAGAGTATGGTTGGATGAGCTAATGAAGCACAATGGTTAACACACTTGGTATCTATGCTAGAGGTCACGGGTTCAAAGCTTGGCACACCCCCTTTTTCCTCTTTTTTATTTTTTTGAAAACCAAATGCTAAATCTTATTAAGCAAACAATTCTAAGAACTTTTTATGAAAGCAGTATAAGCTGAAAGTGAGAAATAAGCTCTCTAAGAGCTTATTTATGATCTGACCACAGTAAGTGAGTTTTTAAGCTCACTTTAGCTTGTTTACACTAAAAAGCTTGCACAATCTTCAATATAAGCTCAAATTTAAAAGTAAAAACTGTTCTGAATAGCTTATGATGTATACTAACTAAAAATGATAAGCTACTTCCCTCTCTAACACTTAACCTTTACTGAATCTAATGATCAAACCTGCAAACTCATAATTTACCCCAAAAAGCACAAATTCAAATTAAGCTATTACTCACAAAAAAGCTATAAATGATCCTGAGCTTATGAGAACTTAACAACCAACTAATAAACTATGAATTAAATCAATAAAATCAACTCCTACAAGCTAAGATTTCAAAATTAAAAGCTACTAAATTATTACTACTGTTTTTGGCTTTTTGGATTTTCTTACGAACTTTTAAGCTAAATTTAACTAAGCAAATAAACTAGAAATAAGAAAACAAGCTTTAATCTATTTTAAGCTATATGTTAACTAAGAACCTACTGAATTAGAGTGATTAAAAGCTACTAATACTACTTAAATTGAAACTCAAAAAGTCAGCAGTGGTAACCTGAGTTTCCACTGCTGATGCAATTGACCAAGGATTCAAAACATAAGTGCAGGTTACCAAAGTGGTTTCCCTTGCACTAGACTCTATCAATAAGAGTGTGAGAACAATATTTAAGCACAATCTAAGTCTTAGAGGCTTAGATCCAATTTCTAGCAAGCTAAGAAAAGTGAAAAAGTGCCCTGGTGCTGAGGCTAAAAGAATAAGCCTCAAAATGCTTAAAAACTCAAACTAAACCTTCAAACCTTTTTAAAATTTGATCAAATATGAACATTCAACTGTCCAAAGTAAAAGTACCAAATATCTTTGAATTTTTTGAGGTCAAATAAGACTAATCCAAACACTCATTTACTAATATGAAAGAATTTGATTGAGCTTATGAAATGAATACTAGCTTATAAAATTTTGATACCAGATAATACTTAGCTTAAAACAAGCTTAACAAACATGATTAAACAACTGAATAAGCCAGGAATCTAAGATCTATACTATGCTAATGATATTTTTTGGTTTTTATGATTTTTTTTAAAACAACAAGCTGAAATCAAGATCTATACTATATTAAGCAAAAACAGATAATCAAACACACTTAATAAGCTAGAATAAAGGCAAATAAGCACTAATAAGCAAACAGATTAAGCAAATAAGCAAATCTACATTATCAAGCACTTATTAATCTAGATATTAAAGAACATAAGAAATTAAATGAAAACTTACTTTAAGCTTCAACTAAACAAAAGCTAAGTTCAATTAAGCAGCTACAAGCTCTAGCTTATCCTTATGGCAAAGCTAGTAAAGTCCATAGAATCCCTTCCATGATAGGCTTCTCTTCCAAGAGCTTATAATCCAAAGTAGTAAAGGTACTAGCTGATTTTATTTATTTAAGTAGATTAATAAGGCTGAATTGAGCTCTATCACTAGCTTATAGACTAGTAAGAGCTTTATAGGAGCTTATGAACTTTTAGCTTAACAATTAAAGGAAAATGAGAGCTTATGAGTTGAAAACAGGAGAGCTTATGACAAAGTAAAACTAAATTTCATTAATGAAAGCTGAGTTACATTACTTGAAAGGAAATTACATAAGCTAAAAACGAAAATTAAGCTAAAATTAAAAGCTACTCCTAGATAGTGTGTATGTGTGATAGTGAGGCTATTTATAGCCTAAAGCTGAACATTCTAGGCCTTCCTTGCTGCCCACGCTCCTTTTGATCTTGTCCGTACAAATCTTCAATTATTGGATCTCTCTTTTGAGCCGTTAGATTACTTTACACTCTCACATGGATTGCCAAGCTGGCAATCCTTTGATGTGACCTTGTTTTTGTTGTGTGAGTGCTTTAAGAGTAAAAACCCATCATCCTTGTGTTTCCTTCGTATTGACGTGACATTCCCCTTGCTTGATTGACCAATAGGATGCCTTGAAGTGACGTTTTTGACCTTGCCATCCTGTACTAGAGCCATTGAATTGACTATTGCACCCTTTAATTAGAAAAAACCCTTTGATTTGACTGTGTGGTAAAGTTGGGAAAGAAAGTAAATAGTAACATGTTCTTGGCGCCATTTATAGCTGAAAACGGGTAAATTAGATTTAAACTTTGGTCATTTGGCAAATTCAGTCCTTGTCCTTGGTTATCACAAGTTATAGTGTAAAATGACTTTCAAAAAGGGAACATTTGGTCCTTGGACTTTTATAAAAGGGAAATGGGTTTAGGGCATTTGGGCCGGGTAGTTTTTTAAGTTTAAGGCCCATTAAGCCTTAGGGACCATTTGTGTAACTTTTGGAATTAAGGGATTGTTTTGAAACATTTGGGATTTGTCCTTTTGTTGAGTTGACTTTGTTTGACCCAAGGTTGACTTTCTTTGACTTAAGTTGACTGAGAGTTGACTTTTCTTGGCTTTGCTTCTGAATCCTTAGCTTCTTTTGTGCTCTTCCGTTTCCCGTGTTCGTGTTTGCCCGTTTTTGACTGTTTTCTTGTGATTTTTGATATATCCGTACCTGTACACACAAAACACAAAAACAAGTATATTTTTGCCATTTTTAGTCTGTTTTGGGCTTAATTAGGTACTTTTAGGTATAAACAGATATGTGTATTTTACACCTATCACTCAGCCTCTTCCCGAGTACTTTTATTTTTTTAGACAACGTTACGATGTTGTTGGTCGTTTAAGTATTGGTCTTATTTTGAAGTGCACATCCGCCATATTCCAACTAGCGTACGACACTACACCTGATGCATTTGACAAGTACTTGCAAATTGCTGAATGTTGTTCACGACAATGTTTAGAGAACTTTAATAAATGCATATATATTTTATACATTGAAAGTATATAAGAAAGCCCACTTCAGCGGATACTGAAAAAATATATGCATTGCACGAAGAAAAACATGGACTCCGGAGAATGCCCGAGAGTATTGATTGTATGCATTGAGAGTGGAAAAACTGCCCAAAGTCCTTACATGGTCAATTCAAAAGACATGATCATAAATACGCAACTCTTATGTTAGAAGCGAATGCGGATAAAAAATTATGGATTTGGCTTGCATATTTTAGGGTTCCGGGGGCAAATAATGATCTTAATGTGTTATATGGCTTCCCGTTATTTGATGATGAACTTGCCGATAGAGCTCCGGAATGTCCATTTGTAGTAAACAGAAGAACATACAAGAAAGGTTACTATTTAGCCGACGGTATTTATCCAACATGGGCTACTTCTACTGCAAGGGATGAAAAAACCTTGAAGTTTAAAATAGTTCAAGAAAGTTCAAGAAAAGATATTGAACGAGCTTTCGGAGTCCTACAAGGTCGTTGGGGGAATTATACGACAACCTGCACGTGCTTACAAAATGAACGCGTTGAAAAGAATCATGTATTGTTAACATGATATTAGAAGACCAAAAATTCGAAGTGAATTTTAGAGATATGTTCGTTAATCTACAGTCGCACATTCAACGAACTTGGATCGAACGGTGAGATTTACATGTTAGGGAGACCAAAGAAATTTGAGATAGAAAAGTGCACAACAAGCTTCTGTAACAATCCGTTATTTCAGGTCATTTTACGACTTAATTATTGCCATTATTTATTTTTAGGGTTTTACGCGTTTGCTTTTAATTTTCATCGTTTAGTTAAATCGTGTAAACTAAAAATCAACATTCAACGTAAATGGACATAAAACAAGTAAAAGTTTATGTAATGTAAGTGTTATATAATTATTATGAGGATAATTTAAAACTTTTCATTTTATATTTTTATTGGTTACGTAAAGCGTCTACGTTTCGCAATAAAATACATTTAGGCATACCCATAAGTACCTATACCTATCTATACTCAAACAAATACCCACCATTATACCCAATACCTAAAATTAACTCATTTCTTACCTTCTATTAGTCTTATAGCCGGTTACAACACATAAATACACAAATTAATTCATAAAACCCACTAACATCACTTCACTTTGTTATAAACCTTACACAAAGAGTACTTTAAATACATTTCTATAGTAATTGGATAATCACTAGTACCCTCCCCATGGTTTTGGCCGTTCCCCCTCCTAGGGAGGAGGAGAAGTCCTTACACAAATGTACCAAGACTACTTCCTAGCTAAAGGTTTGTTTAAGGTAGTTTTGGAATACCTCTTGGATATAAAAGGCAAGTCTTAGATAAACTAGTATACTCTTTCCAATTCCAAGCAAACAAAACACACACAAACTCTCTCTAGAACACCCAAACTCACGGCTCATTTTGAAACTTTAGGGTTTCTCTAGTTTTTTATTTACAAAGATACAAGTGTTCAAGTATTGTTAGTAGTTATATCTAAGGTGATACAAGATGTATTGGAAGCTTGGTTGGTAAATTAAACAAGGGTTTAATCAAGAAGAAAACTAGGGTTTTCATAGCTAGGGTTTGAATTTGGGTTTGTTAATTGGGGTTTGATCTTGTGTTCTTCATTTTTCTACACTAATCTAAAGTCTACTTAAACCCTAAACTTTCTAATTCTTCATTTACATAATGTATGTACTTGTTATTATGTTAATCACCACCTAGGGTTTGTTTTTATGGTTTATAAAATATTACAAGCATGTTTAAGATTCAAACTTAATTAATATCATGGTGAAATGATGTTTAAAATGCAAGAATACACTTTATATAAGTGTTGGATAATTTATATGTTTAGTTTATAATTTTTTTTTGAAAGTTAATTACAAAAGTTATATATAAATTATATATATACTAATGCAATTCGTTTTAATGATTCTATTTGGATTCGAAATTTTATAAATTTTGGAAGCATTTTATTAAAATAGTACATATTATGAGGATTGTAAGCATATAAAAAAACAAAAAAAATCGAGCTATAATGAAGAAGTTATGACATTTACAAGATTACGATAATTAAATATATAAAAGTGTTTTTATAAAAGTTATTTTATAAAAATAGTTACTGTTTCAGATCTGAGAAAAATGTACAAATATTTTAGGGTTAAGTCCATTAAATAGAAACTTACTTTCTAAAATTTACACATCTAGTAAACACACTTATTTTATTACCAATCTAGTCATCAAACTTTCAAATTCTTAACTTTATCTTTGGCTGATACCGGTTACAACCGGTTAATCTTTAAAAATGACCGACACGTCAGCAAATTTTTAATTTTGTTATTTCTTTAGGATGACCTGGATTTTCCAACGTGTATATTTTGATTAATTGGATAAGTTGACCCAAAAGTCCTCCCCTTTACCAATGAGACCTGATCCATAAAGACATCTCTTTTATTCATTTAACTTCTTGCTGCCTCCATGAAATCTTCTTCATACACTTATCCAAATCTTCGAAGGCACATTTAAAGCATTTCAAAAGAAGGTCACTGCATTTCTTTACAAGCCTAGTTACAGCTTTCACATATTAAATCGACTATATAACTGTCATCTTCACAAATAGCAGCCTCCGGCAACAGCGACCGTGACACTTACCACACCACCACCAAATTGTACCTGCCAATCTCACCAAATCACCATCATATATAATCCTTGTCATCATCTCCTTTAACTAATATTCCACACCTACCACAGTAGTTTTCAACCAAAAACAAAAACGTAAAACGTGTTGTTTCAACCAACATCAAACCATAACCGATAGACCACCAACGAAATAAAAGAAAAAAAAACCTTACCTCAGATCCACAAACAACATTCTTAAAAGAGAAATCCTTAAAACCAAATCTTCAAACACCATTGGAAGTATTAAAAATGGTTAATATGGACTGAAAGGGAAGCTAAGGGTTTTAATTTTTATGGAATGATGGATAGATCTGAGACATCTTGGTAGGTTAAAGTTTGTGGTTATTGGAAGCTTTAAAGTATAACTAGGTTTAAAGGGTTTAGTCAAAACAAACACCCCTAAAGAAAATCTAGGTTTAGTTAAATCCAAATTATATGAAAAATAGGATGACATAAATTAGTAACGTGGAATTTTTAGGTGAAAATAAAAAAAAGAAAATCTATTTGGAAAATCAGCAGGTCATATTTACTAAATCGTCACAAACTAGCCGGTTTCTATACCTAGATTGATAATAAAACAAGCGTGTTTACTAGATGTGTAAATTTTGGAAAGTACGTTTCTATTTAATGGACTTAACCCAATATTTTATGATGATAGATCATCTCAATAGAAAACCGTGCATATAAAGAGCCCAAAAAACTGAATTAAAACGAAGGAGTTATGAGTTTTGTAAGATTTAAAGTTATAAAACTATTTTTATAAATTGTTTTGGGTTATTATTTTTGACATAGATTTTTATAAAAACAGTGAGTATTTTATTTGAATAGTTTATCTTGTCACGATTCCATACATATAAAGAACACGCGAAACGAAGTTAAAATGAGTGAGTTATGAGTTTTTAAAGATTTCGGATAAATAAAAATTATAAAACTATTAAATTTTTATAAATAATTTTCTGTGATTTTTATAAAAATACAACAATCTGTTATAAACTTAAAATATGGTTAACGAGCGTTTTCGTGTCCGTTTGGGCTATAAAAACCTTAAGAAATATTGTCGTTTCATTTAAATAATATTTATATACGTTTTTAACTTTATAAATATTATTTTATAAAACAATTAAACTAATTATATAATATCATTATATAATCAATAAAAATATTAAATCATGTATTATTAACATATAATCAATTGTTGGACAAAGATAATATTTTATTTAACGGATACAAATACGTAAACACTTATTTAACAAGTACGATTTAATTATTATTTCAACCTTTTAAATTAAACAAAAGCTATTAGGTGGTGATGTAACGTTATAACTTGTGATGTTGTATTTACCTTAAATATATTATACTCATACGACCAATAATTAATTAGGTTGCATTCGGATTTCTCGAGATAGTTCACTTATTTGATTTATATAATCAATCCATTCACCTGAGGTGAGTTCATAGCCCCATTTTTATACGATTCCAATGATTCACAATTCTCGGGGTGAGAAACATGCTTTGTTTTACATTTGGACGCAAGTACACTTTAAATAAATTACGAGTTTGCCTAAGTAGCTATAACCACTATGCCCATGAATCATGAACTGTTAATTATTGGATTGTAAGTGCGAATGTTATGAATAGATATATTTAGGATTGACATCCACGTTCGGGTGAGTAGCGCTCACTAGTTCGACGGATTGAACTAACGGACGTTTATCATGTCGGACTTTGGATGTTGCGGGTTGAACATCTACACGGGCACATTATTGGCATTAATTTATACACATACATGTTGTAGCTTCAGTGTCATGAGCTTAGTGCATTTTGTAATTACATTTTGAGATATTGTATGTGTTTCATGTCTTACACTTTGAAATCTTGTGGTCCTACTTTATACATTACATAAACCTATGAATTCACCAACTTTATGTTGACGTTTTAAAGCATGTTTTTCTCAGGTCAATAAGGTACAAGAACGAGGAGACATTGGTGGTCATCATTTTGAGAGTCATATTACCGAAAAATTTAAGTGCATTACATTTTGGAGTATTTGTTATGTATTAAAATCTTTTACAATTACAAGGATGAACAAGTTATGTAACACACCCATTTTTTGATAGCGAAGTGGAATCTACAATGGGTGTTACTTCAAAGCACAATACACCAAGATATAGAAAACAACCCAAAAAAGACGATTACAAAACATGTGTTCCATTATTTAAATCAGAGTAAATGCGTTTAGTCCCAAAAAAATCGTAACCAATCCATCACAACATTTGAAAAGTAATTGTTTTAAATTTAAAGACATTGTTTATGAAAACAAGGAACACATTAGCAAGCTTCTACACAAGCAACCACACTCACAAGACCTCCATTCAATCGTTGCCATCATCCTTGGTTACCTGAGATAAAACATGCTAAAAGCGTCAACAAAAATTGTTAAGTGAATCCATAGAGTTTATAAACAATGAGTATAAATTTTTGAACACAAGTATACTTCTCAGGGAAAGACGAATACAATGTATCAATTTCATTTCACGCATTGAGCTCATGACACCGAACATTAACACTACATATTTATATATGTCTATAAT
Organism: Tanacetum coccineum; assembly: GCA_026074375.1. Taxonomy (NCBI): domain Eukaryota; kingdom Viridiplantae; phylum Streptophyta; class Magnoliopsida; order Asterales; family Asteraceae; genus Tanacetum; species Tanacetum coccineum. The sequence continues at coordinate 35,175 of BQNB010002472.1, read as the reverse complement.
TTTCTCCAAAACAAGGTATTATTGCCTCATACCTACTTGTCTCCATACAAAATGTCCATTTGACAGGGTGTTCGCAAATGGATCCATACCCCGGACGGGGTTGTCGAACCCAATAGATCTATTTAATGCACAAGCGTTCACCTCGCAAAGTAATTAACGGTTCATAAAATTAGAGACTTTGGCAATAGCTACCCATGCGAAAATATCTCATAATCGGGTCCAGCATACCATAAAATCACACGTGTTCGATTTTCAAAAAGAAGCATGTATCTCACTCACGGGTTTATAAAAATAATCCAAAGATTTAAATGCGAGGCTATGAACTAACCTTAATCAAAAGTATCCAAGCAATTAACTCAACAGAAGCAAACAACTTCACGTCTCAACCGCGAACTATATTATATATAGCGGTACATGACTACGAGAAATATAATGCATACTTGCATATTAGCTATCACATACATATAATTATATACCACGAATCTCCAAGTGCGACGTAAACTGTTTATTTCGACGCACCAGCGAGGTACAACATTTGTAAACGAGCGATGCTTCATTTATCGTAAAGTTTCTATCTTTAGAAAGTTGCCGAAAGTAAGGATAATATAGAATCCAAAATAATATTTCATCGTTATGTTACTAACTTAACGAACCCCTTGACACAAAAAGACCATACTCGAGGTTTACAACGTCTTTGACTTTCCATGGTCAAATTTCATAGCTGACTTTTTCTACAAAATTTTACCCAACTTCATTTGGCCGTAAAAGCTTCATTTTTAAGAGTTATGTTACCCATTTTATATCAAAATGACCGCAAGAATATACTATATCATTCTCCAATACTTAAAATAAGTTTGAAAATTTTTTCGACACACCATACGGCTGTCGAACTTTTTGCTCGAAAATAACCAATACAAAACCCATTAAAACGTCATTTTTCATATCCAACATCCTCAAAAATACACTTAGCTATCCTATCTCCGTCCACTGGACTCATCAAACTCACGACCAATCGACTAATACGTATTTGACACTTTCGCACTTGAATCTCTAGTAACAATCATATATACGCAATATAACATATATCATAACAATGCGACAAGCTAAATAGTATACTTACAATCAACTCGACATAAGTAATTAGTTCACAAAACTTTTCTTTCGGCTTTCCCTTTTTGACCGCGGCTCGAACTAAAACCCAAAAACACAAACCACAACTTTTATTTAATCCCAAACTTTCAACAACACTAGATCTACTACTTTTAAACCCAAATCTACTCAGAAATCTTTAAGAACTAGCTCAAATCAAAATCTTGCAAAATACTTATTGCATGTTAAAAATTCTTTGTGGGATGTGTTTATCCTAGTGTAGGGATGAATATTTTGTAATCGGATCGCAATGCATGCAAGTCGACGGTCGTTTTTGGTGGTGGCTTAGTCTCGTCGGGCGCAAGAGGAGAGGGAGGAGAGTGATGAAGTTTTTATTTTTGTAAAAATGGTAAAGGTGTGTGTTAGTTTATATAGGGGAACACTTTGGAATTGTGACATATTTGGTCCTTAATCTTCCAAAATATAAGGATAAAATTACAAGGTTGTTGGTTTCGGTTTTATAACCGACCATTGGACTCGGGTCAATGACTCCGTATATATTTTTCTTCCGTCAAACTTTATTTAGTTTAAAATATTTAATAAAATGTTAAATCATGTAAACCACGACTTTAGACATGGTTTTTACAAAAACACGGGAAAAGCCATAAAACACCAAAATAAATATAATCGCGCTCTCGGAGCAGAATATAAAATTTTTCTAAAATTTCTTAGACGCTTAAACAAATAGAAAAATTTGAAACACAGCTTGTAATTACCCAATAATGGAATTTTTCACCAAACTGACTAAAAACATTACAACTATATCAAAAAATATAGTGAAATAATTATCATGGCTTGAAGTAAGTATTGACCTGAAACTCGGGTTGTTACATTCCTCCCACCTTAAAGGAGCGCCGTCCCGGTGCTTAGTTTGACTTATCCGCTTTTTCATTTTCCGCAAAGAGGTGAGGGTACTTGTTTTTGTACTGATCTTTACGTTCCCAAGTAAACTCCGGTCCTCTTCGTGAATTCCAATGAACTTTAACGATAGGAATCCGACTTTGCTTAAGTCGCTTAACCTCTCGATCTACGATTTCCATCGGCTATTCAATAAAGTATAACTTATCATCAAGTTGAATCTCGTCAAGTAGGATGATGAGATTTTCATCTGCTAAGCACTTCTTGTGATTGGAAATATGAAACATGCTATGAATCCCTTGCAACTCTTCAAGTAGTTCCAACGTGTAAGCCACCAGACCTACTCTTGATAAGATCTTGAATGGTCCGATGTAACGTGGACTCAGCTTTCTGAGTTTTCCAAAACGAATAACGCCCTTCCAAGGCAATACCTTAAGCAATACCATATCCCCGACTTTAAATTCCATCGACCTAGTTCTTCTATCCGCGTAGCTTTTCTAGCGGCTTTGAGCGGTCAACAAACGATTCTTGATTTACACAATATTTTCTGTCATTTCCCAGATTAATTCCGGACCGGTGAGTTGGCTATCTCCAACCTCACTCTAGCAGACAGGCGATCTACATTTCTGTCTATACAAAACCTCGAATGGCGCGGCCTTGATACTTGCATGGTAACTATTACTGTAAGAGAACTCGACCAATGGCAGATGTCGATCTCAACTACTTCTAAAGTCAATCACATAGGAACGCAACATATCCTCGAGCGTTTGTATCGTCCTTTTACTTTGACCATCCGTTTGAGGGTGGTAAACGGTACTTATATCCAAATTCGTCCCTAATGTTTTCCTAAGATATCTCCAGAATCTAGACGTAAAATGGCTATCTCTATCTGAAATGATCGATATAGGAACACCATGCCTACACACAACTTCCTTTAGGTAGAGTTGTGTGAGCTTCTCTATGTTACCTGTCTTCTTTGGTAGAAAATGAGCTGATTTGGTCGGTCGATCAACAATGATCCAAATCGAATCATACCCACTCGGTGTCCTCGGAAGTCCAGAAACAAAATCCATAGTGATCCTTTCCCATTTCCACACAGGAATTTCAGGTTGTTGAATCCAGAAGGTCTTTGATGCTCTGCTTTAACTTTCGCACAAGTCAAATACTTGATCACATAGGTGGCAATATCAACCTTCATACTCGGCCACCAATATAACATCTTCAGATCTTGATACATCTTTTCAGATCCTGGGTAAATGGAGTACTTGGACTTATGCGACTCGTGCATAATTAAGTCCCTCAACCCACAAAATCATGGAAACCAAACACGCTTTCCAAAACAACGAGTCCCATCGGGGCAAAACTTAAATATTTGCTTAATCAACCTCCCCAACTTCTCAGCCCTTACATTCTTCTTTTTCATCACCTCCTTCTGAGCATCAAGGATTTGTTTAGGTAGATTGTTATGGACAGTCATCACCAAAGCTCGAACATACAATGGCTTAATCCTTTCCTTCCAACTTAAGGCGTCAGCCACTACATTTGCTTTTTCGGGATGATAACGGATTTCACAATCATAACATTTAGAAGCTCAATCCATCGATGTTGTCTCATGTTAAGCTATTTCTGATTGAGAATGTACTAGAGATTCTTGTGATCAGTAAAAGCCACACACTTTGTTCCGTAAAAATAATGTCTCCACAACCTAAGAGCAAAAACAGGGGCACCCAACTCCAAATCATAGGTTGTGTAATTCTCTTCATGGACCTTAAATTGTAGGGAAGCATATGCTATAACCTTTTCCCGTTGCATCAATACGGCTCCAAAACCTTTGAGTGATGCATCACAATAAACCATGAAATCTTTCGTCCCCTCTGGCAACGCTAAGATAGGTGCACTACATAATTTTTGCTTCAGTATCTGAAAAGCTTCCTCTTCTTTCTTACCCCACTCATATTTCTTATCTTTCTAAGTCAACTTAGTGAGAGGCTTGGAAATCAGAGAAAAACCTTCAATAAACCTTTGATAGTAACCGGTCAATCCAAGAAATTGCCCTATCAATCTTTGCTTGCTGCTTTTGCTCCATCAACTTGTATGCCATACGCACAACTTCACTCAGGTTGGTAGGCTTAGAAGAAGTAACCTCACCTTTGATGTTCTCTGACAATCCTCGGATGTAAGCATTAACTTTTACACTTTTCGGATCGACCATTCTCGGACACATCAAGGCCAACTCATTGAATCTCTGGGTATAAGCAACAATGTTAAACTCCTTAACCTTTAGATTCCACAACTCGTGTTCCATTCTTTGAACTTCTTCTGATGGGCAAAACTCTGCAGTCATTAATTGCTTCATTTCAGTCTAGGGAATTTGGTTAACAGCCTCCAATCCTATGGTCGCGACCTTAGAGTTCCACCAAGTCAAAGCAGGTCCTTGCATCGTAGTGACAACGAACTTAGCTTTCTTTCCTTCCGCACATTCAATGATTCCAAAAACTATCTTAGTTTTCTCAAACCATCGTCGCAACTCAACAGCTCCTTTAGTACCATAAAAACAGTAGGGTTGCACTTCATAAACCCAGCGAAAGTGCATTCACGGGCGGCAGGTGCTTCACCTTAACCAGATCCCTAGCCCCGCTAGCATTAACTCTCCTAGCTTGATCAATAGTCAAAGCCTCATTAATCCTTGAAGTGATCATCCGCTCAATGGCAGCTTGGTCTCGCTTTTGGTGGCATGGTTTTGTCACGACACAAAAGAAAACCTTGATAAGCAATTACACCATGATATAATCTTAACATGTACAAAGTGATTCATCCACAATATTAGTCACACAACATCAAGTAGTAATCAAAAGACAGTTATTCATTATTCATCACAAAAGAGTTAATACATAGTTGCATTGTCTCACAAAATGATATAAATCGTTACAACCAATAGCATCAAGTCTACTAACTAAAGATTCAGTTTAGTGATTACAAAATAAAAGATACTACTAATGAAACTAAACTACTAAGAGTCACGAGGGGATCCATGCGGCTCAGATGATGGACTCTCCTCATACTTGACCAGAACATCGATAGCCTCACTCGGTCTTTCTTCAAACACAACTCCCCTATGAATCATATCCTAGTAAAAACCATGGGCTCGAACTCTAGTCCAATAGAGATCTCTCTCGACTCGTTCATTCTGCATACGAAGAAGTGTGTTGCTCAATCCTGCTTCTTCTAGTTCTCTCTTTAACTTCTTACACTCAAGTCTTTCTTCAGCATTACAAAATTCTCTAACCGGATCCTCCAGTGCAGTCACTCTTTCTTCCACACTAGATCGCACTTCATTACCCAAATCCAAAATCAACTTACCATAATACTTATCCTTTTCTTTCCCTTTATTTTTGACCAATGCATGTGCCGTATCGCGAATGCACACTCGTTTTGAAAGAGAATAAATCCGACCAAAAAGAGAGTTAATGTCCCTCCTTATGAAACTGGGCAATAGACTATCGCCATCCTCTCGAAGGAAAGTAGCAGTAGATGACTCACCTACATCATGGACAATATTAGGAAAAGTCTCGTCCTCAGGCTCGACCATGTCCTCAACCTCAACCACATCTTCGGACTCTCAATCAGAACCATGTGGTGGTGGGTTAAGAGGATCCGCCTCTTCATAAGGAAATGTCAGCTCTGGTTTATTCTCTTCTTCCCCAATGTCTACTTCCATATCTTCCCCTTCTTCTTGAGGTTCTTCTTCCTCAAACTCTTCTTCTTCTTCTGGTTCCTCATTCTCATCGACTAAGGCAGGCCCAGGAATAGCGGGAGCAAGATCGGGTTGGTTCGGCTCGATCACGGGTAAGTCATTAACATGATCAGGAGGAAATATATTTACCATGATAATTTGAAAATTACATAATAATATTCAATAGTAATTCTTACTAGAATATTATTATTATTGGAAATAAAAGTTTGCGTAATTATGCAACAAACAACTATGCTTTCAAACAAGCCTAATAGTTAACATATCTTGAATATATAATAGTATTTATTATATGACCGTATAACAATCATGCACCCAACACGTGCAAAAACGTCCAAAGAGAAAACTCTTTTTGTTAGTAACCAATGGCAACGAGAAGTCTTGGCGTGTGTAGAAGAGTTATAGTTTAGGTTTTTAAAACTCGACCTAGTTCTCCAATCTGTAATACCCCTATTTTTAGATAGCGCAACGGAATCTACAATGGGTGTTACTTCAAAGCACAACACACCAAGATATAAAAAATAACCCAAAAGAGACGTTCACAAAACATGTGTTCCATTAATTAAAATCAGAGTAAATGCGTTTAGTCCTAAAAGATATCGTAACCAATCCATCATAACATTTGAAAAGTAATTGTTTTAAATTTAAAGACATTGTTTATGAAAACAAGGAACACATTAGCAAGCTTCTACACAAGCAACCACACGCATAAGGCCTCCACTCAATCGTTGTCATCATCCTTGGTTACCTGAGATAAAATATGCTAAAAACGTCAACAAAAATTATTGAGTGAATCCAAAGAGTTTATAAACAATGAGTATAAATTTTTGAACACAAGTGTAGTTCTCAGGAAAAGACATTGCAACAAATATAATGTATCAATTTCATTTTACGCATTGAGCTCATGATACCGAACATTAACACTACATATTTATATATGTCTATAATTTGCCCCAAAACAAGGTATTATTGCATCATACCTACTCGTCTCAATAAAAAACGTCCGTTTGACAGGGTGTTCGCAAATGGATCCATACCTTAGACGGGGTTGTCAAACCCAATAGATCTATTTAATGCACAAGCGTTCACCTCGCAAGGTAATTAACGGTTCATGAAATTAGGGACTTTGGCAATAGCTACTCATGCGAAAATATCTCATAATCGGGTCCAGCATACCATAAAATCACATGTGTTCGATTTTCAAAAACAAGCATGTATCTCCCTTGCGGGTTTATAAAAACAATCAAAAGATTTAAATGCGAGGCTATGAACTCACCTTAAGCAGAAGTATTTAAGCAATCAACTCAACACATGCAAACAACTTCACGTCTCAACCGCGACCTATATTATATATAGCGGTACGTGACTATGAGAAATATAATGCATACTTGCATATTAGCTATCACATATATATAATTATATACCACGAATCTCTAAGTGCAACATAAAATGTTTATTTCGACGCACCAGCAAGGTACAACATTTGTAAACGAGCGAGGCTTCATTTTTCGTAAAGTTTCTATCTTTAGAAAGTTGCCGAAAGTAAGGATAATATAGAATCCAAAATAATATTTCATCATTCACAATGCGACAAGCTAAATAGTATACTTACAATCAACTCGACACAAGTAATTAGTTCACAAAACTTTCTTTCGGCTTTCCCTTTTTGACCGCGGCTCGAACTAAACCCAAAAACACAAACCACAACTTTTATTTAACCCCAAACTTTCAACAACACTAGATCTACTACTTTTAAACCAAAATCTACTCAGAAATATTTAAGAACAAGCTCAAATCTAAATCTTGCAAAATACTTATTGCATGTCAAAAATTCTTAGTGGGATGTGTTTATCTTAGTGTAGGGATGAATATTTTATAATCGGATCGCAATGCATGCAAGTCGACGGTGGTTTTTGGTGGTGGCTTGGTCTTGTCAGACGCAAGAGGAGAGGGAGAAGAGTGATGAAGTTTTTATTTTTGTAAAAATGGTAAAGGTGTGTGTTAGTTTATATAGGGGAACACTTTGGGCTTGTGACACATTTGGTCCTTAATCTTCCAAAATATGAGGATAAAAATTATAAGGGTGTTGGTTTCGGTTTTATAACCGACCATTGGGCTCGAGTCAATGACTCCGTAAATATTTTTATTTCGTCAAACTTTATTTAGTTTAAAACATTTAATAAAATGTTAAATCATGTAAACCACGACTTTAGACACGGTTTTTACAAAAACACGAAAAAGCCATAAAACACCAAAATAAATATAATCGCACTCTCGGAGCAGAATATAAAATTTTCTAAAATTTCTTAGACGCTTAAACAAATAGAAAAATTTTAAACACAGCTTGTAATTACCCAATAATAGAAATTTTCACCAAACCGACTAAAAACATAACAACTATATCCAACAATATAGTGAAATAATTATCATGGCTCGAAGTAAGTATTGACCTGAAACTCAAGTTGTTACATTAAGCTTTGAGCTTATGTAACAAACAAGTTTATTAAATCCAATGTATCATTTTCAAACGACACATATAGATGTTGTTCTCATATCTTGTGCTGTTGATCTATGATGTAACACTCTCAGACCCATATTCCACTGCGACCCTAATTGGGGGTGTTACAGATTGGTACCTAGAGCCAAGGTTATAAAGAACCAGGTCAAATGTTTTTATTTGGACTATAACCATTTTCAAACATTGCATCATACAAAAGTTTTTCACGGGACATACATACACTATTGAGTTGCATTAGTTGGTTATACTAGATGCTTACATGATCTATATACGTGTTTATATTATATTACGTATATACTATACTGGTCTTATATAATATACTTATATAAGTTTATTTTATTGTTACAACAGTCATGTCTTCATCTACAATCACTTACACATCCATATCTTCCGATTTAGACTTACCACCATAGGGTTTCCATTTGATGGATGCAGCTGAGTTTGAGGCACCACCATCTCCAAACTATGTGCCTGGACCTGAGCACCCGCCATCTCCTGACTACATGCCTGGTCCTGAGCACCCACCTTTCCCGGACTATATGCTTAGCCTTGAGGAGCCAAAGCAGGCACCGCTTTCTCCAGACTATGTACTTGAGCCTGAGTACCCAGAGTACTTGGTACCATCTGACGTTAAGGCACCTATTGAGGATTACCCTTTACCAGATGTTGCTTCACCTGCAGCCTTATCACCGGGCTATGTCACTGAATCCGATCCGGAGGAGGATCCCGAGGAGGATCCTGATGATGGAGGATACGATGATGATGATGAGTCATCCAACGATGATGATGATGATAATGAGGAGCAGGATGCTTCTGAGGATGATAACGAGGAGGAGGAGGAGCATCCAGATGTAGCTGACTCTTCTGCTGTACCTGTTGATGACCCTGTTCCCTCAGTTGAGGTTACAGAGGCATTTGAGACCGACGAGTCTGCACCTACACATGTACCATCACCTAGACGTCGCACAACTAGGATATTTGTTCGACCCCAGACACCGATGTCAGCTGCTATAGAGGCACTCATGTCGTGGTTGCTGCTGCACTACCTTTATCACCACCACCATCTCCACTTACTCTATTATCATCCCCACTCCATCAGATTCCCTCACCATCATTACCTGTACCATCTCCACCATTACCACTGCCATCACCACATACATATACTAGCCTACATATGCTAAGGTACCATTGGGCTACAGAGAATTCAAGATAGGGTTGAGAGCTGCATTACCATACACCTACCATCCATCAGAGATACCATCACCACCCTTATTAATACCATCTAATACACACACAGAGGATATTCCTAAGGTGGACATACCGCTTTAAAAGAGAGCCCGTTTCTCTGCTCTCGCTTCCAGGTTTGAGGTCAAGGAGAGTTCGGCTGCTGCTGTTACTAGACAGGCTGGGCATGCATTGACTGGTAGTGTTGACTACGGATTCATTGATACTGTGGATGCTAGTATCCGTGCTACTGAGAGTAGAGCGATGACCGCCATGGGGGTGGTCAATGAGAAGGTTACAGACCTTGCTACTACTCAAAGGCAGGAGACTCATGAGCTCCAGGTGCGTTATGAGGACACACAGGATGACTGAGCCTTGCTGGGAGCTCAGGTTTCTCTATTGATTAGAGAGAGGAGATACTTTCGCTCGATGGATTCTTCTTATAAGCGTGAGGCTGTTATTGCCCGACAAGCATGGGCTTACTCTGAGAGCAGGAGCCAGGCCATGGAGGTCCAGATTAGAGCTTTGCAGAGGGATGTCAATGTACTATAGAGTCAGAGGATTAGAGATGAGGACAGACTGACAGCCCACATTTAGCACAAGCATGACAGGTTCAGAGAGCTTGTACGTACTTTAGAGGCAGGACCTCAGGATGGACCAGCTGATGTTGGTAGTAGCTGTTAGTATTGTATCATTTGTTAGCTATCCTGTATAGCCTGCTAAGTTTTATAGGTAACTCCCAGCTAGTAGGCTGTATGGATCTTTTGTCATCATTTTAGCTATCTTGTATGTCATGCTAAGTATTATGGGTAATTCCCAGCTAGCATTGCCTTAGGACCATATTTTCATTTTGTATCTCATTGTACTGGTCATTTGTAACCAAACTATCATGTATGATTATCGATATTGTTATGTATATATCATTGTTGATTTCACTTCAGTTGTATATTTTACTGTGTATTGTGATCTCATTTTATTTATTATGCATGTGTCAATTGTATGAAATCTAACATGTATTATTTTTTCTTGTGATTTGAAGAAAATTCCGCCAAAAAAAGAACCACCAAAACAACCACCACCGCACCTATGACCGATGCTCAAATTAAGGCACTAATTACCCAAGGAGTTGCTGATGCATTGGTAGAAATTGAAGCAAACAGAACCAACAGAAATGGTGATGACAGCCATGATTCGAGGACTAGTAGCAGAAGGACAAAGCAAGATGCTCGTAGGTGTACTTACAGTGAATTCTTGAAATGCCAACCCCTTAAATTCAAGGGTACTGAAGGAGTTGTTAGTTTAACTCAGTGGTTTAAAAAGATGGAGTCGTTATTCCATATTAGCAACTGCACCGTCGCGTGCCAGATCAAGTTTACTACTTACACTCTTCTTAGCAGTGCTTTGACGTGGTGGAATTCCCACGTCAAGACTGTTGGTCATGATGCTACATACAGAATGCCATGGAAAACATTGAAAAAGATGATGACAGCCAAATACTGCCCAAGAGGTGAGATCAAGAAGCTTGAGATTAAACTTTGGAACCCAAAGGTCAAAGGTACTGATGTGTTGAGCTATAACTAATGTTTCTAAGAGTTAGCATTAATGTGTTCGAGAATGGTTCCCAAAGAATTGGATGAGGCCGAGAAGTATGTTGGTGGACTTCCCGACATGATTCAGGGAAGTGTGATGGCTTCTAAGCCAAAGACAATGCAAGATGCAATCGAGTTTGCCACTGAACTGATGGATCAGAAGATCCGAGCTATTGTTGACCGTCAAGTCAAAAACAAAAGGAAGTTTGATGACACTTCAAGGAATAACCAAAACCAACAACAGCCTTTTAAAAGGCACAATGTGGCACGGGCCTATACTGCTGGGCCTGGGGAAAAGAAACTGTACGGGGGATCTAAACCTTTGTGCCCTAAATGCAACTACCATCACGATGGGCTGTATGGTCCCAAGTGCACCAACTGCAATAGGAATGGCCATCTGGCTCGGGACTATAGAAGCCAGCTTGCTGCTGCCAACAACCAAAGAAACTCCAGGGCAGATTAGAGGGGTGTCACTTGCTATAAATGTAGAGTTTAGGGGCATTACAAGAAGGATTGCCCAAAGTTAAAGAACATGAATCAGGGAAATCAAGATGGGAATGGTAATGATGTGGCAAGAGCTTATGTTGTAGGCACTATAGGGACAAACCCGAACTCCAATGTTGTCATGGGTACTTTCCTCCTAAACAACCGTTATGCTTTGATTTTATTTGATACTGGTGCTGATAGGAGTTTCATGTCTACTGCATTTAGTTCTTTGATTGATATCATCCCAACTACACTAGACCATGGTTATAACGTCGAGTTAGCTGACGGTAAAATAATTTGGGTTAATACACTTATACGGGGTTGCACTTTGAATTTTCTGAATCATCCATTCAACATCGACTTAATGCCCGTAGAGATTGGTAGTTTTGACGTCATAATTGGCATGAACTGGTTATCAAAATATCATGCTGTAATCCTCTATGACGAGAAGATCGTTCGTATCCCCTTTGGAAATGAAATCTTAATTGTTCGTGTTGACGAAAGCAACAATGAACACGAGTCTCAATTGAACATCATATCGTATACCAAAACTCAAAAATACTTGCTAAAAGGATGTCAAGTCTTTTTGGCACATATTACCACGAAGAAGACTGAAGACAAGTCGGAGGAGAAGCGACTTGAAGACGTACCAATTGTTTGAGACTTCCCAAAGTATTTCCCGAGGACTTGCCAGGTAATCCACCAACCAGACAAGTGGAATTTCAAATCGATTTGATACCTGGTCCTGCACCTGTAGCACGAGCGCCTTATCGATTAGCTTCGTTCGAGATGAAAGAATTGTCGGATCAAATGCAGGAACTTTTGAAAAAGGCTTTACAAGACCTAGTTCCTCACCTTGGGGAGCCCTGGTCTTATTCGTCAAGAAGAAGGATGGATCATTCCGGGTGTGCATCGATTACCGGGAATTAAATAAGCTAACGGTGAAGAACCATTTTTCGCTTCTAAGAATTGATAATTTGTTCGATCAACTTCAAAGGTCGAGTGTCTACTCGAAGATCGACCTGAGGTCGGGTTATCACCAACTGAAAGTTCATGAAGAAGACATCCTGAAGACCGCATTCAGAACTCGATATGGACAATATGAATTTCAAGTTATGCCATTTGGTTTGACTAATGCACCGGCTATATTTATGGACCTCATGAATCGGGTGTGCAAACCATATCTGGACAAATTCGTGATTGTCTTGATTGACGGTATTTTGATATACTCAAAGACTAAGCACAAGCACGAGGAGAATCTTAAGTTAATCTTGGAATTGCTTAAGAAAGAGGAGTTGTATGCAAAATTTTCTAAGTGTGAATTTTGGATTCCTAAAGTATAGTTCCCCGGTCACGTGATTGACAGTAAGGGCATTCACGTGGATCCCGCCAAGATCGAGTCTATTAAAGATTGGGCATCTCCTAAGACTACGATAGAGATTCGTCAATTTTCAGGTCTTGCCGGTTATTGACGAGGATTCATTGAAGGATTTCCCAAGATCGCCAAATAAATAATCAAGCTAACCCAGAAGAAGGTCAAGTTTGACTAGGGTGACAAACAAGAAGTAGCTTTCTAACTATTGAAAGAGAAGTTATACAGTGCACCTATCTTGGCTTTACCTGAAGGAGCTGAGAACTTTATTGTTTATTACGATGCTTCACATAAAGGATTAGGTACTGTATTGATGCAGAACGAGAAGGTGATTGCTTATGCATCACGAAAACTGAAAATTCATGAGAAGAATTACACCACTCATGACTTGGAGTTAGGAGCAGTAGTGTTCGCTTTAAAGATTTGGAGGCACTATCTGTATGGAATAAAGTGTACCGTGTTCCTTGATTACAAAAGTTTACAACATATCCTTGACCAGAAGGAGTTGAACATGAGACAACATCGTTGGTTAGAGTTACTCAGTGATTATGATTGTGAGATTCGTTATCACCCAGGAAAAGCAAATGTAGTGGCTGTCGCTTTAAGCAGAAAGGAAAGAATTAAGCCATTATGGGTTCGAGCCTTAGTGATGACTATTGGTTTGGATCTTCCCAAGAAAATATAGGAAGCTCAGACTAAGGCAAGAAAACCAGAAAACCTCGATGCTAAAGATGTAGGAGGTATGCAGATTGAAAATTTAAGGAAATCATACAACCCCAGGAAGGAAAAGTTGGAACCGCGTGATGACAAAACATTGTGTTTGAATAACAAAAGTTGTTTGTCATGCTATGGTGACCTAAAGACTTTGATTATGCATGAGTCCCACAAGTCCAAATATTTTGTTTATTCAGGTTCCGATAAGAAAGCCGACATTGCCACCTATGTTAGCAAGTGTTTGACATGCCTAAAGGTCAAAGCTGAACACCAAAAACCATCTGGTTTATTGATGCAACGTGAGATTCCTCAATGGAAGTGGGACAATATCACCATGGATTTTGTCACCAAACTCCCAAGGACGTCAAGTGGTTATGATACCATATGGGTCATTGTAGACCGTCTCACTAAGTCTGCACACTTTTTACCGATGAGGGAAAATAACTCTATGAACAAATTGGCAAGACTATACTTGAAAGAAGTAGTCACGAGACATGGAATACCAGTCTCGATCATTTGTGATCGTGACGGTAGATTTACGTCAAATTTCTGGAGGGCATTTCAAAAGGCTTTGGGTACTTGTTTAGATATGAGTACAGCTTACCATTCGCAGACCGATGGACAAAGCAAAAGAACCATTCAGATACTAAAAGATATGTTACGCGCTTGCATGATAGACATTGGGAATGATTGGGAAAGGCACTCACCACTGATCAAATTTTCATAAAAAATGGTTATCACACTAGCATTAAAGCTGCCCTATTCGAGGCACTTTATGGTCGAAAGTGTCGATCACCTGTTTGTTGGGCCAAGGTCGGAAATGCTCAGCTCACCGGTCCTGAACTTATCCATGAGACAACCGAGAAGATTGTTTAAATCAAGCAAAGAATTCAAGCCGCATGTGATCTACAAAAGAGTTAAGCTGATGTACGGTGTAAGCCCTTGGAATTTTAAGTTAGAGACAAGGTTATGTTAAAAGTTTTGCCTTGGAAAGGGGTTATCCGTTTTGGCAAACAGGGGAAGATGAACACGAGGTATATTGGCCCTTTTAAAGTGTTGGCAAAAGTGGGAACTGTTTCTTAGTGACTCGAACTTCCTCAATAATTAAGCAAGGTTTATTGCACATATCATGTGTCTAATTTGAAGAAATGTTTATCCGACCAGCCGTTGGCGATTTTGTTGGATGAAATACACATTGATGATAAGCTTCACTTTGTTGAAGAACCAGTGGAGATTATGGATTATGAAGTCAAGAGGTTGAATCAAAGTCGCATCCCCATTATCAAAGTTTGATGGAACTCTCGGAGAGGTCCTGAGTTCACATGGGAACGTGAAGATCAATTCCGAAAGAAATATTCGCATCTCTTCACGAAAACCGCACCCTCGACAAGTGTTGCATCTTGAGCCTTGCGGACAAGGGTCCTTTAACGGGGGAAGACTATAACAATACATTATTTCAGGTCATTTTACGACTCAATTATTGCCATTTTTTATTTTTAGGGTTTTACGCGTTTGTTTTTAATTTTCATCGTTTAGTTAAATCGCGTAAACTAAAAATCAACATTAAACGTAAACGGACATCAAACACGTAAAAGTTTATGTCAAGTAAGTGTTATATAATTATTATGAGGATAATTTACAACTTTTCATATTATATTTTTATTGGTTTCGTAAAGCGTCTACGTTTCATAATAAAATACATTTAGGCATACCCGAAAGTACCTATACCTATCTATACTCAAACAAATACCCACCATTATACCCAATACCTAAAATTAACTCATTTCTTACCTTCTATTAGTCTTATAGCCGGTTACAACACATAAACATACAAATTAATTCATAAAACCCGCTAACATCACTTCACTTTGTTATAAACCTTACACAAAGAGTACTATATACACATTTACCTAGTAATTGGCTAATCACTAGTACCCTCCCCATGGTTTTGGCCGTTTCCCCTCCTAGGGAGGAAGAGAAGTCCTTACACAAATGTACCAAGACCACTTCCTAGCTAATGGTTTGTTTAAGGTAGTTTTGGAATACCTCTTGGCTATAAGAGGCAAGTCTTAGATAAACTAGTATACTCTTTCCATTTCCAAGCAAACAAAACATATAAACTCTCTCTAGAACACCCAAACCCACGGCTCATTTTGAAACTTTGGGGTTTCCATAGTTTTTGATTTACAAAGATACAAGTGTTCAAGTATTGTTAGTAGTTATATCTAAGGTGATTCAAGATGTATTGGAAGTTTGGTTGGTAAATTAAACAAGGGTTTAATCAAGAAGAAAGCTAGGGTTTTCATAGCTAGGGTTTGAATTTGTGTTTGTTAATTGGGGTTTGATCTTGTGTTCTTCATTTTCCTACACTCATCTAAGGTCTACTTAAACCCTAAAGTTTCTAATTCTTCATTTACATAATTTATATACTTGTTATTATGTTAATCACCACCTAGGGTTTGTTTTTATGGTTTATAAAATATTACAAACATGTGTAAGATTCGAACTTAATTAATATCATGGTGAAATGATGTTTAAAATGCAAGAATACACTTTATATAAGTATTGGATAATTTATATGTTTAGTTTATAAATTTATTTGTTGAAAGTTAATTACAAAAGTTATATATGTCATGAGAACACTTTACTTGGACAATTATGATGGACATGGACATGAGAACCTAAAATATGTAAGACATATGGTATAAAGAAACTTAGAGGACTTGTACAAATTAATTAAGTTATAATTTATAAAACTAATTATAAATTATATATATACAAATGCAAACTGTTTTAATGATTTTGTTTGGATTCGAAATTTTATAAATTGTGAAAGCATTTTATTAGAATAGTACATATTATGAGGATTGTAAGCATATAAAGAACTCAAAAAACCGAGCTATAACGAAGACGTTATGACATTTACAAGATTAAGATAATTAAATATATAAAAGTGTTTTTATAAGAGTTAATTTATAAAAATAGTTATTGTTTCATATTTGAGAAAAATGTACAAATATTTTATGACGATAGATCATCTCAATAGGAAACCATGCATATAAAAAACACTAAAAATGGAATTAAAACGAAGGAGTTATGAGTTTTGCGATATTTAAAGTTATAAAACTATTTTTATAAACTGTTTTGGGTTACTATTTTCGACACAGATTTTTATAAAAACAATGAGAATTTTATTTGAATAGTTTATCTCGTCACGATTCCATACATATAAAGAACACGCGAAACGGAGTTAAAATGAGTGAGTTATGAGTTTTTAAAGATTTCGGATAAATAGAAATTATAAAACTAATTAATTTTTATAAATAATTTTCTGTCGTTTTTATAAAAATACAACAATCTGTTATAAACTTAAAATATGGTTTACGAACGTTTTCGTGTCCGTTTGGGATATAAAAACCTTAAGCAATATTATCGTTTCATTTAAATAATATTTATATACGCTTTTAACTTTATAAATATTATGTTATAAAACAATTAAACTAATTATATAATATCATTATATAATCAATAAAAATATTAAATCATGTATTATTAACATATAATCAATTGTTGGAGAAAGATAATATTTTATTTAACGGATACAAATACGTAAACACTTATTTAACAAGTACGATTTAATTATTGTTTCAACTTTTTAAATTAAACAAAAACTATTAAGTGGTGATGTAACGCTATAACTTGTGATGTTGTATTTACATTAAATACATTATACTCATACGGCCTATAATTAATTAGGTTGCATATAGTTCACTTATTTGATTTATATAATCAATTCATTCACCTAAGGTGAGTTCATAGCCCCATTTTTATACGATTGTAATGATTCACAATTCTCTGGGTGAGAAACATGCATTGTTTTATATTTGGACGCAAGTACCCTTTAAACAAATTAGGAGTTTGCCTATGTAGCTATAACCCACTGCCCATGAATCACGAACTGTTAATTATTGGATTGTAAGCGCGAATGTTATGAATAGATCTATTTGGGATTGACATCCCCGTTCGGGTGAGTAGCGCTCACTAGTTCGATGGATTGAACTAACTGACGTATATCATGTCGGACTTTAGATGTTGCGGGTTAAACATCTACACACACGTTATTGGCATTAATTTGTACACATACATGTTGTAGTTTCAGTGTCATGAGCTTAGTGCATTTCGTAATTACATTTTGAGATATTGTATGTGTTACATGTCTTACACTTTGAAATCTTGTGGTCCTACTTTATACATTACATAAACCTGTGAATTCACCAACTTTATGTTGACGTTTTAAAGCATGTTTTTCTCAGGTCAATAAGGTACAAGAATAAGGATACATTGGTGGTCATCATTTTGAGAGTCATATTACATGAAGATTTAAGTGCATTACATTTTGGAGTATTTGTTATGTATTAAAATCTTTTACAATTACAAGGATGAACAAGTTAAGCTTTACGCTTATGTAACAAACAAGTTTATTAAATCCAATGTATCATTTTCAAACGGCACATATAGAGGTTGTTGTCATATCTTGTGCTATTGATCTATGATGTAACACTCTCAGACCCATATTCCGCTGTGACCCTATTTGGGGGTGTTATAGCTTCGACAAGACCTTGTGGAGCATTTATTGAACCGTTATTACTAAATTGTAATTTTTATTTCTTGTTTACGTACTATGTTTTTGTTTTTATTTAACTTTTTTTAATTAATGTAATGTTTTTTAATTTTAATGAAGTTTATTTAAGTTATAATGTGTATTTTTTATTTTATGTAAATGAAAAAAAAAATATTGTCCCATGGTACCACATTTTATATTGCCAAGGAGTACAATACAAAATGTGGTGCGAAAAGAATTCTGGTGGCATAGGGATTTTTGCTGACGTGGCAACACTTTTTGGCTATGACACCACCCTCAGGGCACGAGGGTACCTAGCTCTCTAAGCTTTAATTTTTTGTTCTATGTTTATAAAATTAGAGGAAAGATTTGCAAAAATAGTCAATTTTATGATTTTAAGTTATAATAAACTATAATAAGATAATATTAGTTGGTGTTTTAAGTTAGTTTTAATTCTATTTTAACTAACAATAGTTATCACCACTTGAATTTGTCGATTAAACTTGGAAAAGTTTATGGAAAAAAAACTTTTTGTTAGATTCTTTTATAAAAAAGTCATGACCCGACCAAGTTTATCAAACTGGGTCAGCCCGGGTCAACGCAAAACTAACGGTTCAATCCGATTCTCAATCAAGCAAAAACCCGATCACATCCGGCCCGGTCTCCGAGTCAGTTCACGGTTCAACCAGTCCAACTGGCTGGGTCAACCCGGATTTTAAAACATTGGTTATGCTTATGCATACTTCCTATCATCTTTTACCTATGCTGGAGGAGTCTGACCGTCTTGCTTGGTGGCCAAAGTTTTTAGAGAAAAAGTAATCTATATAGAAGACTATATATATATGAAATAGTAAGACAAAATAATAAAACTACTAAACTATAGTAAGTGATAACACAAAAGTACTAATTTACAAGAGGGAAGTGTAATCTATATCTGTGTGGTTTACCAAATAACCGTCTCATGTTCCTCGTCAATACTTCGCACATATTTCATCCCTCCGTTAGTAAGATAAGGCACCATACATCCCTGAGGACGAACGGTGCAAATAGTTTGCTAGTTAAGGGTAAAAAATGTTAGTCACGTGGGGGTTGTTTTGGTCTTTTTACACTTCCTAGCTACTTTCTTTATTACTTTTCCCACTTTAATACCTCAACCACTCAATTTAAATACCCCCCTCTCTTATTTTTATCCTAACTTTTATAACCTAATTTCCCCCCAAATCGAATAACCCTTAGAATGTTCATACGATGAATGTGTTAATGTGGCTTACCAACTATATGTTACACTTCATGGATACAAATAAACCCGAGAAGATGCTTTCATTGTTTTCCCAAAACAGTAAGTTATAACTTTTTTAAATGTAATTTGGATTTTGAATTTTAAATGTAATTCGTTTATCAACTTTTTGTAGGGTGACAATTGTGGGTTTAATGGATGGTTCTATCCACCAATGTGTCCAAGGGCTATGGTAATTATACCTGGATTGTTGAGAAATTTGAGTAAGCTTAGAGAAATTACAAATGCGAATGCTATCAAAGCTATAAGAATGAAGTTTTTTTTAGGTTTTAGTTGGTTTTTCTTTATGGTGTACTTTATGATGAAATGAATGGTTGATGTGCGGTCGTTGTATAAACTCACAAGAAGATTTACAACTCCCTAGGCAGTGTACCTAACCGTTGTAGTGTAGTATAGGCAAGACTCGGGGGTTGTTATCGTTCTCTAGGGGAATAGGTTGGGAAGGCTCAAACTAAACGTAACTATGGTCTAAGGGGTTGAAAGAAGATTATTTTTGTGTTTTTATATTTTTTTAGAAAGCAATTAAAATATCTGGTTTGAAAGGGGTTTTGGTTTTAAGTTAATTAAACTAAAAATTAAAGATAAATCTAAACTACCGTGGAAACTCGTATAGGTAACTAAATGTGTTTACTTAATCATGCATGATCCTTAGTTTGCTTCTCCTAATTCTATTGCCCATCACCCTTGTGATGCGATGTGTAAGAATTTCCTAAGTCATGAACGAATTACACGAACCCGCCGTCTATGTAATATTCCGTTAAGGCAACGCACAATTAAGGTAGTATGAAGACTATTACAAGCCTCTAAGATTACATTACATGCATTAAAATACTTAAAAGGTGATCAACCATAGATGGGTAAGGTAGTACGAAGAATGTTACTGATGTAATCCTTTCTACACAATCACGTTTCCTTAGACGTCTTCGCAACCAATTAAGAAGCTAGTTTTCTAGAGCTCAACGTGCACACCCATCAACAAGAAGAAATATTAAAAGGATTTACAAACTAATTCACATGCAAGCATAAGCAAACACTAATAAATCTATCCTAGCATGTTAAAGAGAAGCGAAGAACAATAATTAATCAGACAACACATAGACATATTGAAAGATTTAAAAGATAAAGAACTTCACTGATTAAAACATGGAGTTTAGGTGATTATAAAGGGGTTTGAGAACCCTAAAAACGACCTAACTACTGTTGATAATCGTAAATCCCACAAGTTCCACACTTTAAAATCTTAAAAACGAGTTTGTATATATAGAAAAATGACCGCGACGGCGTCGCTTTGTTATCCTGACGCCATCGCTTCGCCGAATCTTCTAGGGTTTCACTATATCAGTTAAGTCATGACGCCGTCTCAAAATTCCTGACGCCGTCTCTTTGATGATCTGACGGTGTCGCTAATATTTCTGACGCCGTCTCCACAGTCTGTGAGCAATTTCTTTATCGACTTTGGTTTAGAGTAGTAATATCGTTCGTTTCTTACCAAAATGAGCCCAAGTCATGTGTATTTCCTCCAAATGCCATCCAAGTGCTACAAATACCAAAAGAAATGATTAAACTTTTTTAAAGATATTTTGCATGATTTAAGGGGTTAAATGACCTCAAAAAAGTGTATAAATGACACCTCATCAAATACCCCTACACTTGGGATATGCTTGTCCTCAAGTAAATGGACTTTTCTACCGAGACAATAGCAATATCGGAGGCATTTAACTTACTGTTCAACGATAATTTATGACACAACCAATTAGACCTTGTAATTAAAAGTACGAAAATTATATACTAGCACCTCACAATCAATGTTTGGATTCCCTCTTTCTCTCGGGTGTATAATGAATTATAACAATATGAGAAATAGAAAACTAACACTTATTACCTGTCATAACTCATCATATAAATTACCATAAGCTTGATAAATGATCAAACCTCCACCGTTGTGGTGTAAGCACCTAAGCATTACTATCAAAGAGGTCTTTAAAGGGTTGTGATGCTGGGTGTAAGTTAAACGGAAACAAAAACATATGGGATATATTTGGGTGTATTCGGGGTAGTGGTGAGTTACTTAATATACAAGAATACATGTTGCTAAGCCAAGACTTGACCACACTAGGACTAAGATATACAAAACACTACTTCTAAATGTATCTTTTTTCTTTTTTGACAATTTATTGACATAAACATAAGCGAGATGGCCACCCGTACAGTTTTTTCTTTCTTTTTCAAATTTTGTTTCGATTCTTTTTTCTTTTTCTCTTTTTTTTCACCTTTTTAATATTTTTTTCGTACACTTTTGCCATGCCATCTGCTGAAACATAATAATACATGACTTGGGGTTTATAAACGCACCCATACACTTGAGTTTTAGAACTCATAAACATAAACTAACTAATGACCCAAATTGAAAGGATCAACAAACATGGAGTGTATTAAGCACATATCGGGGTAATATTTTGACTTTCTTCCCCATTTCTCTATAAAATAAAAACTACCATGAATTCTAATCGTCCCAAAACTATATACATTAATAAAAGACTCGACTTAGCAACCACGTACTCAGCAATTAATTAACTGGGTTTTACAATAATGTACTAAAAATGAGTACATACAAGGAAGACTAAGGAGATTTGGGTGTAACATTTTGGTAAAGGTGTGTAAACAATGCTCTTCATTAATAATCTGGAATTCACCAAAAAAATTACGAGACCACAAAAAGGATAGGCTCGGAGGGGTGTACTAGGGGTATCTTGCGCTAAAAATGAGTACGAAGCAAGGGTGTGGGGATAGTCATATGATCAAGGTGACCATAATAACAAATATAGGTTTAAAACAGGGTTTATCCTAGTGCCTCTTATCATTTAGCAAATCCTAATCACACGAATGCGATCTCACTAAGCAGTCCCGGGATGCATCACTAAATCAAGTTATAGAATTTAATATACTACCGGTACACTCTCATATAATTTTAACCGATACCAATGCTCTAGAAAAAGCGACAAAACCACATATGCACGATCAAATCCATGAACGTGATATACATGATTGCTCATTCCTTAACTTGAGCAAGCTAAAGGTAAAACTATCTTAAGCACCAAAGATGGGTGCTTGAATTCCTAAAGATCTAGGGGCGAACCTCACATTTTTGGGGTATAATTTTTTTTGAGTGTAGGGATTTTGTGTTAGTAATATAATTCTTATTCATGAGACGCTAATAATACTAAGTTTTCATTGGCATGTGCCATAAAAAATTTAAATTTGGGTTAAAATTATCGTTTATGCTACATTTCTGTATATTACTCATCTTTTTAAGGACAAAGCAAAGGCAAATAAAGAAATAGTTTCTAAGGCTTTTTTCCCCAACACTTATTTTGAACATTGTCCTCAATGTTCTTAAAAGCACCTGTAAGACGAATAAAGGGAAAAGAAAAAGGCAAAAGAAACTAGTACTCCCCTGGTTTTGCTCAATAATGGAGCAGAAACAAATGATCCTGGCTAAATCGTCATTCAAGAATCTTTCACATGAAACTCCTAAGAACTCCTGGGCTTCTTCTTATCAAATATAACCTACAAATCAAAGAAAAGAAACAACAATACCAAGCGTAAAATTCGGCGGAATGATAATATACAACGTGATAGTTTAGGGTTTTGACACTACAAAAACAATAAAGATAGGATGAATGTGTTAATGTAATAATGGTTTTCTACAAGTTCTAGGAAAATTGCAAATTTTGGAATCTATATAAAACTAATTTTCAAGAACTAAAAAATACGAATTTTACTATAGCTGGGCTAGCGACGCCGTCAGGATAAATCCTAATGCCGTCTCCAGTGTCTGTAAAGTAAATTTTTTTTCTTTCTTGGAAAAATTTCTGCATGCAAATCATATTAGTTATTTCTTAGAGAATTACTGCATAAAGAACAAAAACAATTAACACAATCATATGACTCTAAACAGACACATAAGACGCGAATTAATCTAAACTATTTATTTAATATGCTTGAAATGGTTCTTAGAAACCGGATAATCTCCTTTACAATTTGATGTAAAATACCTTTGATTGCCAATAAGAAGAAGTTAAAGACAAAACAAAGCATGATCACATAATTCAAACATATAAAAAACAAATGATAAAGAATTACAACACACATAACACTCCTAAAATGCATAAAATAAAAGATTAGGTTGCCTCCCAAAAACCGCTTTTCTTTATTTAATGAGTCTTGTAGCTAGACTTGGAGTTACACTCCTTACGTGACTCCTCCTACACTTGTCCTACTTTTCATCTTGATTAGGAATTGAATGGATTTGGTCACACTCTCGCCTCGCCTATACGCGGGTCCTAAGTTCAAGCTATTCGAGTAATGGGTTTTGATTTTCTCCTATCACCACCTTTTATGATGAAAGGTGGTATGTTATCTGTTTTCAAGATCTCTTTATTAATATGTTTGAACCTTTCCATTTTGTGAGGCATCTTAAATGTAATACTTTCTTTATCTTTTTCAAACATGACTGTCCCTTCATCTTTATCGTAAACAAGACCAGATTCCTTCAAAAACGGCTTCCTTAATACCATTCCTCTAAGATAAAGATCTATGACACGAGATTTCTATGTTGTTCAGATTTCCTGCTTTTACTTAGCATTAAACCACAGAGGTCGAGGGTTTTTTAAATGCCATTCATGATATCCTAACTCTTCTACGGTGGGGAAGGTGTCAAAGTATTTAGGGTCTTCCTCTTCTTCCTGTCCTTCTTCCTTAACTTCTTCTTCCAACTCCTTACTTTCCTTATCACCTTCATTTACTCCCTTCGTATCACCACACACCCTATTATATGGATCATCCCGATTTATGTCCCATAACTCGCCTTCTCCTATTACTGTTTTAAACCCGCTTAACTCTCCTCTTACCTTTTCCTCAATCTCAACAATTGTGTTATGATTATTGTCCTTAATTACATTAGGTTCTATGATCTCTTCTTCCTTAGGTTCATCTTCTTTTCTTATGATGGTGATTGTATTGACGAATTGGACGCGGTTGAGGGAGGAGGAGTTCCTATTTTGTTCTACAAGAGATTATTAAGATTGGTATTTTGGAGAAAGTAATTTTGACGGACTTTTAATTCCCTTTTTTGGATGCGCCCCATCTCTTCGGTGGTCATGGTACACGGAATTTATTCGACCCATGGAATATTTGCTAACGTCACGGGTGGGTATGTTGTCCAATTTATCCGAAATGACCTTCCATAGCATGTTGATTTTGTTGATCATTTCATCTTGTTATTCCTTGAGTTGGGTCCCAAAGCTAGACAATCTTTTCCCTTGATGAGAATCAAAAATTTTCAATACCCTCTCAAGTTTTGTTTGATAACTGAAGGCTCCGCTTGGCATGTTGGAACATCAAATGGAAAATGAGCCATTTTGTGGACTTGAGAAGTTCTGAGTTCGTGCCTAATTAAAATTCGGTTTATCCTTCCAAGCAGTAGTGGCTTCGTTGAATTTTCTTAGTTCTTGGTTGGTAGTGAACGACTTACCTCCCACTTCATTGTTACGCGAGGATGCATAATCAACAAAAGCTTGCTCAGGATTTTACATGCAATATTGAGTGTCGTGGGGACCACTACAAATCTCGCATGAAGAAGTGATCTTGTTCACTTGAACAAGTGATTTAGGATCAAGATGAGCTTCCATCAAGCGTTGGACTTGATTTTTGAGCTCGATGAGATGACGGTCAGATGTACTTAGGACATCTTGAGGCAAAGAGATTGCCTTGACCAGTTTAACGTAGTCGCTTGGGTCATTCCAACTTTTATTTTCATATAGAGCGAGGTCCTCTAATAGTGATCCAGGATTCTTTAATGTTTTTGTCACGTAGCTTACCACCGACTGATTGATCGATGGTTTGCCTTATAGTGGGATTTACATGGTCATAAAAGATTTGGACTTGGAGCCAAAGATCAATACCATGATGAGGGAATTTTTAGAGTAAGTCCTTGAAACGAGTCCATACTTTAGAGAAAGATTTACCTTGATGTTGTTAGAACATCAAGATGTCATTTCGGAGTTTAGTAGTCCTTCCTGGTAGAAATAATTAAGTAAGGAAACGGGTAGTAAGATCCTCCCAAGTGGAGATGGATCCTACAGGAAGACGTTTAAGCCAACTGCTAACTTGACCGTGAAGGGAAAATTAAAATAAACACAGACACGTCCTTTCCCTATTTACAATATCAAGGTCAAGCGAGTCCACAAGTTTTAGAAAATATTAAGATGTTGGTTTAGATCCTCGGACTGTTGTTCGTGGAATGAGCATTGCACTAACCGGATGGTTTCAGATCGCAGAGGCACCACATTATTCCCATTGGGAAGTTTAATGGTGTTTCGATATAGGTCTGGAATAATCTCCTAAGGTACGGATAAGATTTTCGTCTCCCATGGTGGTTAACGAAAAGATTTTTACAAAATAGAGGGAATAAAGAAAAGATAAACTATGAGAAAGCTAACTGACAGAAATTAAAGTCATCACTTGATAGGAATCAAATCAGTAGACCTAATCTAAATAAAATTCGAAACCTAACTATTCCCCAAGCAGCGACGCTAAAAACTTGATGTCTGGTCGTTGTATAAACTTATAAGAAGTTTTACAACTCCTTAGGCAGTGTACCTAACCGTTGTAGTGTAGTATAGGAAAGACTCTAGGGTTGTTATCGTTCTCTAGGGGAATAGGTTAGGAAGGCTCAAACTAAACGTAACTAAGGTCTACGGGGTTAAAAGAAGATTATTTTTGTATTTTTATATTTTTTTGGAAAGCAATTAAAATATTTGGTTTAAAAGGGGTTTTGGTTTTAAGCGAATTAAACTAATTATTAAAGGAAAATCTAAACTACCGTGGAAACTCGTATGGGTAAATAAATGTGTTTACTTAATCTTGCATGATCTTTAGTTTGCTTTTCCTAATCTTGCATATTCCGTTAAGGCTACACACAAGTATGATAGTATGAAGACTATTAAAAGGCCCCTAAGAGTACATTATATGCATTAAAGTACTTAAAAGGTGATCAACCATAGATAGGTAGGGTAGTATGAAAAATGTTATCGGTGGAATCCTTTCTACATAATTACGTTTCTCTAGACGTCTTCGCAAGCAATTAAGAAGCTAGTTTTCTAAATCCTAACGTGCACACCCATCTACAAGAAGAAATATTAAAAGGATCTACAAACTAATTCACATGCAATCATAAGCAAACACTAATAAATCTAGCCTAGCATGTTAAAGAGAAGCGAAGAACAACAATAATCAATGTAGTGGTTTTCTGTTCAATGTAGTAGTTTTTTGTTCAATGTAGTGGTTTTCTATCAGTGTAATGTCTTTTGTTTATTTAATGTAATAGTGTTAAATGTTATGAATAAAAGGATGTATTTGATATTGTTTAATGGGCTGAAGTGGTTTGAATATGGGTTCAGATGTGTTGAACATGGGTTGAAATTGGTTGAAATGGTTTGAATATGGGTTGAAATGTGTTGAACATGAGTTGAATGGTTCAATGGTTGAAATGGGTTACAATGTGTTGACATGGGTTGCAATGTGTTGACATGGGTTGTAAGGTGACATGGGTTGAATAAACTTAGTCAAACAACAGTTATGCAGCTGCTTATGCATGACAGAACTTATGCAACATAAGCATAAGCATTACAAAAGACAGAACTTACCAAAAGCATAAGCATTACAAAAGACAGAACTTATGTAGGACAAAACAACATTACAAAAGATAGTCAATTTACCATAAGCAAAAGCATAAGTTATAAAATGACCATAAGCATAAACATTACAGAATGACAGAACTTTTCAATATCCATGTGCCATTTCAAAACAGATTACCAAATGTTTCAACTAGTACCTAACATAATCTAAAGACATAACTTAAGACACTGTTTCAACTAATACATAACCAAATGTTTGCAAAAGACGTAACTTAAGACACTATGGCTTTTCCTTTAGCCTTAGTGTAGAATATCAAATCACACAACAATAAATGAAATGAAAGAGAGAAATCTAGAGAGAGAAAGATGGTTGGACACTTCTAGTGAGAGAAAGAAACATGTAATGCATAAACTTGTGAAATGAACCAACACCCTCTCCATGGAAGGAGAGGGTATTTATATCCTTACATTGGGGCATCCATGGGCCTTTAGTGCCATGAACTTGGCCCGGTTAGCTTACTTTTACACAATGTTTAACTATGAGCTACGAAAAACATTTTAGGAGTGACCGAGTCTTTTTTGTATTTCTAACAATCTCCCCCTAAGAGAGGTCACTCTATTTTACAAAAACTTATGCTTAGCCATCTTGCTCGTGGTCTTGAATCTTAATCTTTATCTTTATCTTGTGATATGTGTAGTGATCTTTTAACTTTAGGCTTGAGCTTCTTCCTTTAGCTTGACTTGTATGTGATCTTGAGCTTCTTTGAGATCATCAGCTAAACATCATCTCTTTTCATCATCTTGTAATCTTTAGCCTCCTTGTGATCTTATGACCTTCGGACCAACATGCTCATACCATTATTTATCTTGAAAGCTTGTATAATTATATTTCTTAAAATTCTTTAACTTTAACAGTTTATGACTTCAAGGAAGATGTGGAGTATCAGAGTAGCAGAAGTATTTTAAAACATGTACTTGAGCTTTCATAGTAACTTTACATATGTTGGTCAGGTATGGGCATGTGGCTATGAATCTGACTCATCTTGGACTAGCTGCTACCACCATCGGGAATACCTTCAGGTTTAGGTTAGTGATAATCAACAGATATGGATGAAAGTCTCTTTGTCACTTCGTCGAATATGGTTACAATAACCACGGTTCCCCGTTAATCAGTATAAATACTTCCTGTGATTAGGTAGAATTCAAAAGAATCTCCTTGACAGGGTTTCACAGCTGTACTAGCAGTTCTCATTACCGGAGCGTCTCAAAGCAGATAACACGGTAAGAGTGAATCGGTAAGTTACTATCTTTTCGATTGAGTCGTCAATTCGTGTTCAACTTTCCTATGTCCAGATACCCTTGTGAGGCTTCCCATAGATATAGGATCGACCTATTAGAACAATAAAGTTCTTAAAGATTTAAGAAAATTGGTTTGAAAATCAATCGATGTGTCAATAATAAAGTGTTTTGTATCACCTCGAGAGTTTTGCTAATTTGAAAATCTGTTAACCATCAATTCATAAGCTGGACCCAATCGATATCGAGTGTCACAAGTTTGATCCATGTAGGATCTCACAAGTCACATACCGCAGAGCTTGTTTGATGTTGGCTCTGGAAGGATTTCCATCGTCACTGTGAATACTTAAGTATAACTCTGATGTTCTGGCAATATCACAAGGATAATGCATAGGACTCTTAATATCTTACTTTTTTTCACAGTGTATGAGTAACAAATTATATTGGATTAGTGTCCTAGAGAGATTTATGGATGATCTCTTTTATGGCTCTAGACTCGATAGTGCACTTTGGTTTTAGTAATCAGAGGTTGGAGCAGACTGCCACATTTTCAATACCAACTAACTCGGCGTGAGAGAGTTGATAGAAATGTGTGTAATCTCTGTGAGAAATGAAACAAGTGTCTTTTGAGAGACCTTGAGTGGCTAGGGAGGGTTATGCTTTGCATCACTTGGTCCATGATGTTTATCTTTAATACCAGACAACAACTTAGTGTTTCTGATATCATATGTATTGACCCGGTTTCTGCCTAAGTGTATGAAGGGCTTCTTTCTTTACACCCTTTATCCTTACATTTCTTTTTAATTCTTCAACCCCTTTAATTCTTACCAAGACTTCATCACTAGCACCTTGTTGGGTTTGTTCCAGTACTAGTTCTGTCTTAGTTAGTATTATCCCTTTTTCTCATTTTACTCCTTTTGTATAATACCTAAGGACTTCTATTCTATCTAATGGAATGTCCCTGGGTATATCCCTCTGGTTATGGCTGGATCATGGGAACGAATACCTATACTTAACCACCTTGTAACTCTAATAAAAGAAAGTACATGGTCGGTCTTTGGGTATTGTTCTCATTGCCTTAAAACCATTTTGGAAAAACTCAATCAAGGTACTTGTGATATATATATCAAAAGATTTGTACCTCGATAGTTTTTACTTTTCAGAAATTCTCCCCCTCAACTCATGCATCGATAACCGAAATTGTTTAGCATGAAGAGGGAGGAGACTGCACTTAAGTCTTTACTGATCACTTACTACAAGTTGCATATTTTAATCACATTTTCTCTCCTTATCAAAAATGTCAAATCTCTTGATATTTTGGATATCAATTGATTTAAATATGTTTGAAAACTGTTTGGGGAGAAAAATGTTCTAATTATTAGCAAGCCTTATTAGGAATATTTTAATGCTCCCCCTTAATTTATGAGGAATTTATATATATAGTGTTGAGTACATTAATTTGAAAGATTTTGAATTTACTAAAAAATTCTTGAAAATTTATACTCAAACACTATATATTTGCCTACTTTACAGGCCTACACTACATATATTACATATTCACAAGATAGATAATGAGATTGGACATGTTATGAAAGAAGACATAGTATGGTAAAATCATACAGTCCTCTGCATCAGCTTATAGTCCATCTCAAGTTCCCTTGCACCAACCAACCTTTCCAAGTTCCTTAAGATCTGCCTTTCCAGCATTTGCTTATCAATCAAATCCACCATGATACATGATCGTCTCTTATCCGAGTCTGACCATTTTTTTCTAGGCATGTCTTTGTTGTAGCCAAAACAAAAATTGAGTAGCTTGTGGCGAAAAGTGTCACGGCCTTTCTTGAGCGTCTCGTACAAGAACTTGTAGAGCTCATCAGCTCGCATTTGTTTCTTCCGGTTGCTTAAGTCTGCATAGACAACTCCTGGTGGATCAAATGATGGTATGTACAATTCTTTGGCAGAAATTCCAAGAAAGTCCTTTTTAGGCTTGGTGATATTGAGTTTCTTTTGGTAACTTTCTACACCTATTTGGACATTTTCGACTCTCTTTGATGATGAGACTTCTATTGAACATACGCAGTGCCACCGCTAAGTCAACAATAACATCACCATCAAGATGGAATAACTTGTGTTGAACATCAAGAAGAAGCATGTCCTCAATGTCATTTAAGTGTAGATTAACGAAGTCACCTTCTTTGAACTTGTATAATTGTCGATCAGCTCTTCTCACCATAATTTCCTCCAAATAACCGTAACCATGTAAATTGTTGACTGTCACACTTTTCATGCTCAGAATCTTTAGATGAGAAAAGACATCATGTTTTGAGAATCTGTTGAGCTGAGATCTGTAGAATAGTTGACGCTTGGGCCCCAGTGCTTAAGTCCACGTACTGCATCTTTGTCCTAACCCACTTTGTTAACACTCCATAGATTAGGGATCATGTCTTCAATACCCACTAACTCATATCTTGCAGCCTTTGTCTTCGTGATAGACGTAGTATACTTCTTTTCTGGGTCCGATGACTTTAGATATTAAAGGTCATTGTTGAAGAAGTAATCTGAAGCTACGGTTAGATAACCTAGACGACCTTTTAAAGGAAGAGGTTTCCTCAAGTCAAATGGACAACGATCTCCTTCAAGGTTGTTCTAATCCAGTTGGTCAAACAAGGCCTTATAGTATTCCTTCATGTTGTACTCGAGCTCAATGCCAATCTGGCATGTGCCCTTTAGAAGGTTGTAGATGGGACCAACTAAGTGTGCTGTTGTGAGCTTGTTTATCTTTAGACGATTCATCGCAAACTTAGAGAAATTAATAGGAGTGGCCATGAGTTCAACAAATATGAGAGGATCCTTTTTAGCAGACAACAGATCATTAAACCAGGGCTATTTAGGTTGATCATCAACAACTTGACACGAGTTCCACTCTGGATCTAGAGTAGGAGGCCTTGGTGGTTGTTTGAATCAATCATTCTTTGGTGCAGCCTCACCATCTTGAGGTTGATCAGCATCGTTTACTGGTTCTTCATCACCCATTGTTACCTCATGAGTAGCATCTTTAACTGACTCTTTAGCAGATGTAGATTTACCAGTTTTAGAAGATTTAAGTGGAGTGTTACGTTTGGAGGTTTTCTTGGACACTAAAGATGTATTTGAGGGTTCATAATCCTTTCCTGAGCTTGTCTTCCTTTTCCCTTGGTTTGATCCAGTAGAAGGGTCTTCATCTTATTCACGGTCTCTTTTCCTCAAATCTGGACCACTCTATCCAAGTCATCTTCATCATGAATTAGTGAAATCATGAGTGCATCATATAATGCCTTATGTTTTGGATGTTTTTCGTAAGACTTATATTTCCTCATCATCTTGACAAGAATCTCCTTCTATTTGAATTCAGCGTTAACAGGTTGATCATATGGTGTAGCTGAGAAATT
Source organism: Tanacetum coccineum (assembly GCA_026074375.1). Classification (NCBI taxonomy): domain Eukaryota; kingdom Viridiplantae; phylum Streptophyta; class Magnoliopsida; order Asterales; family Asteraceae; genus Tanacetum; species Tanacetum coccineum. The sequence goes on along the minus strand of BQNB010002472.1, from coordinate 3,175 downwards.
TTGGCATTTTCTCTTTGGCTACTTGCTTTTGCTTGATCTTGATAGTCTTAGAAACATCTTTCTAAGAGCTTTGTTGTATAAGTTCTTCATTGTGTTTCTAGATCACCTTTTAAAGAGTGATTCTTAAAATAATCCTTTTTACAATATAAATATATATATATAATAAATAAAAATATAGAATAATAAGAATTATCTCAAAAATATCAATAATAAGAATTCCGTGAGGCTTTTAAAAGGATAATTACTTTTACCCAAAGCAAAATCCCAAAAAACCTTCCCGGGTCGTGTCCGACGAGGTGCGAATTTGAAAATCGAGGTAACGTTTGTTAAACAATGTTTGAATATCACAATTTTGATTAGGTTTTCTATTTCTATAACTAAAATGCTAAAACAAGTAAAGGCACATTAAAAACGATAAGCAATTAGAGCTAAAACACTAAAAATAATAACGGGATTCAAATCCCGTTCTTTAAAAAACCAAATTCTAAAATTTTAACCCTACAAATAAAAATTTAATTTTTACAAGTCCTAAATGATAAAAGAAAATTAAAAAAATTAGATTTTTTTGACTTTTATTTTATTTAATATGAATTAAAAACAGTTTTAATATAAAAAATGCATAAAAAATAGTAAACTAAATGAGGAAATTCTGAAAAAAATTATAAAAAGTACTTTGCACTAAGCTAAACCTAAGAAAAATAAGTTGGGTTCAACAGCTTATTGAAATAAGCTCGAAATAAGCAAAAAAGTGCTTATAGCTAAAATGACTAAAAAGGTGTTATATATTAGACTTTGCAAACTAATACCGGAAAAGACCCAAGGGCATGTTGTAGTGGAGTGTGGTGTGTAAAGCGTTGGTTGAGTGAGGGAGAGGTCTCAGGTTCGAGCCTTGCTCACCTTGACTTCTCCTTCACTCCCAATGTTTTTGTTTTTGAAAATTTCTTTTTGAAAAAGCTTAAGGACCTAAAAATAAGCAATTTTTGTAAAATGACTTTTTATAAAAACCACAAATAAGCACAGAAATAAGCTAATTATGACAGAAAAGACCAAACTAACTATTTAACTTATAAGCAAAACTGTTTTGGAATTTAGAACTTAAAAAGCAAATGAAAAAGAAAAATAAGCTAACACAGATACTAAACTACACCTATTAAGCAGTTATGAACAAAATTAAGCAAAGAAAAGGAACTGAAAATAAGCTAAAATGACAGAATCTCTTAAAAGGCTATTAACTTATAATTCTAAACTGAAAAAGCTCATAAGCTTGAATAAGCTCTAACCTAAACTAATTAAGCTAACAGGAACTTAAACCTAACCTATTAAGCAAATCTAAGCACAAATTAAGCAATCCTAACAGCTGAAAAGCTCAAATAAGCTAATAAGCAGTTAGGCCAAAACCTACTAACCAAACAGCCAAATGGGCATTTTCTAGCTTATTTTTAAGCTAGGAAATGGATCCTTATGGCTTATTGACTTATATCACTACAAAGCTTATCATATAAGCTTCAAGAATCAGCAAAGAAAAAGTATTTTGAAAAACATATAAGCCGTGAAAAAGGCTTATGAAAAAACTATTTACACTAAAATCCTATCTTTTTGGTTTTTTTTAGTTTTTAAGGACTAAAGTGCAGGCCTAAATTCAGCTTATCTAATAAGTCCTAAACTACAAATTAAGCTAAAACAGATCAAATTTACCCTAAGATCTACTTGTGCTATCAATTTTAGAAACTAAAACTAACTTTAGCTTATCTAAATTTGGAATTGAAAATGGCTATTTAAAGCTAAACAAGGCTTGACAGAATTACTACTTAAAACACCATTGACACATAACATTAAAACTAATCCATTCTACTGCATTGAGACACTAAATAAAAGCATAAAACAGTCCTTAAGACAGCTATTAAGCAAAACTTAATTATAAGCAATTTGGACAAATTTTAGACACACAGTTTCTAAGATTTGAAAGAGACAAATTCAAAACTAAGATTTAAACTTCAAAACCTTATTAAAACTGATTAAATCTTCCTAAAAGAGCTTGTCAAACTTGGAATTATGACCCAAAACAGTTTCAACATCATTTTGACCCATTTTGTACCTTATGCCAAACACCCCTTTAAAATTTGTTTTGTCATTTTTACACTACCAAAGTATGAAATAAGCTCAAACTTGAAATAACAGATATTAAACTAAGCTAATAAAGGACTAATAAGCAATAATAAGCAGACATTTAGCAAACAGAATAAGCAAAACAGATTAATTAGCACAAGAAGGATAATAAGCAGTTTTGAAATGAAAAATGGAGTGTACCTCAACCCCTTGCTCAAAACAGGGGTAATATAACCCTATTAAGCTCTAAGGACCTACCCAGCTTATAAATAAGCAATCTAATATAACCCCATAAGCCCTTCCTTAACTGGCTTATCTTCCAAGCTTTTGAGTGAATTTTGTTAGTGAAAAGGGACTTAAACACTTTAAACTATGGAAAAGTTTAAAGTGCTTAAGTGAAACAGCTTAAATAAGTAATTAATAGCTTATAAGAGATTATGAGTTACTTTTAAAACAATGGAACATGATTAAAAAACACAGCATTTAAACATAAAACCTCAACTTTTTCATTAATTCTAAAAAAACAGTTACAAGGCTTGAATTAAAATTACAATAAGCTAAAAAGTAAACTAAATAAGCTGTAAAACTAGATGCCACTAAAGGGCTTACAAAGACCCTATTTATAGAAGAAATATCAAAGTCTTGGGTCTTCAATGTGTGTTTCTTCAGAGAGTGATAACTGAGGGTGTGTTTCTTGTGTGAGAGAAGTCGAAAACCAATCTTAGCCATCCGATTTGAGTGTCCTCCAAGTCTTTTCATCACAACCCTTGAATTTTTGTCTTCAACTTTGAACGAATGGGGTTGTTTAGGATTGCCAACATAGATTTGTTGGTTTATGAAGTGGGGTTAAGGTGGGAGAGGGATGTTTTTGTCTAGGGTTGCAGGGTGACACATTTTGGGGAAGATAAACAGTGATGGCGGGAAATGGGTGTGTTTGTTTTGGTTTAACGGGCGTTTGCCCTGTTTTTGTTAATCATTTGCACCGTTAGTCCTTTTGGACTAACAATGTTAGTCCTTAAGGACTAACGATGTAAAGGGATAAGGACCTTTGGTGTAAATGGGTTAATGG
>BQNB010002471.1:98500-117676 GCA_026074375.1 Tanacetum coccineum | reverse complement strand
GGCTCTAAGTGAAGATGTCGGGGTCAAAAATGGTGTCTTCACTCCCGGTGGAGAGAAGTAAAGGAGAATCCACAAGGTAGGTGTGATACGGGAGAAAAGTCCGAATGACAAATGCAAAAGAATCATCATCTTCAACATTTTGAGAAACATCAATTTCATCTCCCCCTGGGTCAAAACATTCATCTTCATTAAGCTCATCAAAGTTGTTTATCACGGGTGCGTCGGGCTCAATGTCAAAGGTAAAACGCTCATACTCAGGAATAGGATCATCATTAAGTAAGTTGTCAAGAAAAACGATATCCCCTTCCGAGTCAAAATCGCTCTCAATACCCGGAGGTATCAAGTCTTCTGGAACAAGAAATGTATCAACCTCCTCTACAACGGGAATAGGAGAAGAGGAGGGATTTTCAAGCACAAAAGGAATAGAAGGAGTGAGTTTCAATGATTCGATCTTATCAACAAGAAGATTGACGTTTAATAATTTCTCACGAAGAATCTCGTCCTTTATTTGAAAAATATCAATATCAATCTCTCCTTCTTCTTTATCAAAATCGTCTTCATTAAAATCGTCTTCATCAATTCCCGGTAAAATTAGATCAATAAAATCGAGTTCACCGACAAACTCCTCGGGAAGAAAATCAATCTTAGGAGATGTGATCGAACTATCTCGACTAAGCAAAGAGTTAATAAGTCCAAATTCAGCATCAAAATGATCATTATCACAAGACGGCACATCACAAATATCTTCGGAAATACCCTTAAACTCACTTGGGATTGGAACAAGGTTCTCAACACTAGACTTTTCCGTTTCCGAAATAGTGTTAAGATGCTCGTCCCCCATACTTAGAGAGTTATCGGGCTCCTCGATCGGTAAGTCGGTTGTGATTTCTTTATGCTTTCTATATATAATAGTATACTCATCATCATCATTATACAAGGTAGGACGATTCCAACTTGGACTATTAATACATTCAGATAGTTCCTCATTAATATTTCGCACATCTTCAAGGAGTTTACTCATCAATTCTTGGATATCTTCTTGTTGATATTGATTGTCCATAAAAGCATGCTTAATTTTGGAAAATCTCTCCCAAGCTATCAATAAAACCTTTGGTATTTCTCCAAAAGGTATACGACTAAACTTCCTTAAGAAGGTTTGAATGGCTTTCATTAAGTCTTCTCTAGCTTGCAACACTTCTTCACTCGTTTCTTGAGGAGAATGATGAATGACGAGATACTACGGGGGTTGAAATTGGTCAAAACCGAAAGAATTAGAATTAGATAAATTTTGGTTCATCGGTTGACACTGAAAAGTCGCGTGAGGAAAAATTTTGGTTCATCGGGACTCAAACCCCGCATGGAAAAATTAAATGAATTTTGCCGAATACAAGGTGTCGACTTCCTGCAGGAAAGGAAATAAAAGAAGGGTTACGTGGGTTTCCTTTTGTTAGAGATGGGGTAGATTAACCGGGCGTCAAGGAGTTTTATGACTTCCTTTTTCACCACCTCCTTGATGTTTGGGTTCACTCGTCTTTGAGGCTGGACACTTAGTTTTAACTCATCTTCCATGAGGATTTTGTGAGTACAGAAGGATGAGTCTATCCCCTTTATGTCCGCAATACTCCAGGCAATTGCTCCCTTGTGATTCTTTAGGACCTCGAGAAGCCTGGCTTTCTCGATGGTGGATAACAAGGAGGAGATGACTACTATGAGTTGGTTTTTTTCCTGGAGTAAGGCGTATTCAAGGTGCTCGGGTAATTCCTTCAATTCTAGCTCCGGTGGTTCGATGCTTGAGGGTTTCAGTTGATTTTTCGGGGCTTTCCATTTGAGTGGCTTGAATCGCTCTGTCCTAGGGTAGAAAGAAATTGCTTGTACTTTGTTAGGATCTCCATCTTCTTCTGCTTCTACCCATTTACCGTCGTGATCGACTGTATCAACCCATTGTTCTCGGATAAGCTTTGCTGTGTGGTCGGCACAGTATAGATAGTCATTACGATAGTACTTAGATTTCATAGATTTCCTAATGTTGAAGGTGACGGCTTCGTTTTTTGACTCTCAGATTTAGTTTTCCTTCGTGAACATCAATTATAGCTCGTGCTGTGGCAAGGAAGGGTCGTTCCAAAATGATCGGGACCAACTCGTCTTCGTCCATTTCCAAGATTACAAAATCGACTGGGAAGATGAACTTGTTTACTTTGACTAAAAGATTATCGCATACCCCGATGGGATATTTAATGGATCGATCAGCCAGTTGAATGCTCATTCTGGTTGGTTTTAGTTTAGAAATTCCCAATCGTCGAAAGAGTGGGTACGGCATAAGATTTATACTTGCCCCCAAATCAGCTAGGGCGTTTTTTACTGCCAAGGGTCCTATAAGACATGATAGTGTGAAACTCCCTGGGTCTTCTTATTTTTGAGGTATGCTTCTTTGGAAAATAGCATAACATTCCTCACTAAGTTTGACTGAAGAGGCTGCTTTTTTGAGTTTTTCCTTATGCGAAAGAAGGTCTTTTAGAACCTTGGCTCCCTTCGGCATGTGGATCATGGCTTCTAGGAAAGGTAGATTGATATGAATCTGCTTAAAGATGGATAGAAGCCGCTCATCTTCGTCATCCTTTTTCTACTTCTTTACTTGGGAGGGGAAAGGCAGATTTGATGACTTGAAGGGTTGATATGGATGATTGTGCGCCTTCTTCATCCATACTGCTTGATTCTGCACCCTCGGGTCCTTCTTTTTCAGTCACCCCTTCAGCATGGTTGGCAGGTGTCGATTGTGATGGAGCTGGAAAATAGAGGTCTCAAGTGTTTGTTGGGAATTAAACTTATCTCACTTAGTACTGCCAAGGGAAGAGTTAGTACTGACAAGCTTAGTTAGTACTGCTAGAACAAAATGTTAGTACTGTCAGATTATTAATACTGTTAGTATAATAGTTAGTACTGTTAGTTATATAGTTAGTACTGCTAAAGTGATATGCATGAGATATATTAGGAATATATATGCATTGATCACTTGACGCGTTTTGTAAGCCCATTAGGGTTTCCTTGGTGTATAAAAGGAACCCTAAGGCATAGATCTAGAAATCATTTTCTCATAGTTAGTATTTATAGTTTCAAGGTTATTCAGCAAACAATTCTCACGGGATATTTAAAGTTACAAAACGACAATGGAACTTCACAGTCTAAGCAAAATTTTCAAAGTTCTTCAACGACGTTCATAACTTTTCAAGATTTTTGCTTAAGACTAGAACATCTCGAGTATATGGACGTACACGACAATGATGATTTCAGGAGTTCGCAACCATCATGGGGAAGAACATGTACTTTGGAGTAATGAGTTCAAATTCAAGGGGAAGTAGTGTATATTTGGTATAGAAGGGTTTCTACTTCACCTTGTATGGTTTGTGTGAAGTATTCTGCAAGCGTGAGAAAATTTGTTGTTGATTTCTTGCATGTTCCCCCGAACGGATATTCACCAAGACCAAATGTCATGAAATAGTATAGAAGCAGTATTATTTGGTGTGGTTGGCTTCTTCTTCTACTTCTCTGCTTCTCATCTGCTTCTTTTCCCAGGCTGCTACATCAAAGTTCCAGAATCTACTCAAGATACGAATATTGGTTTAGGGGAAGCTGATTTAGAAACTTCGCCAAAAAGAAGTCTATTAAGCAAGATTTTAAAGACAGTCTGCATGAATTGGGGGATGTTAATCTAACTCATGCATATTACAATGGTTCTTGAACAAGTAAAGACAAAGAAGATTCAAGCTAGGGTACAAGTTATGAAGACTAGAAGACACAAGATGACATCCTCAGCAATGGAAGACTTTATTTTTGTTGTATTTGTACTTGTTAGGAACATTGTAAGTAATTCCGTATGTCTACACGCCTTAAAATGTGAAGACTTATATGGAATTACATAAGTTATTATAGCCGTGACACGTACGGGCTAGTTATGTCATATTAGCATAGTTAGAAGTAACTAAGGCTATATATACCCCTCCATACTTCCATGGAGGGGTGAGGAAAATCATTTTCATTTGTGTGTATTGTTTCTCTCTCTAAAACACATACATCCTCCCTATCTACTTTATCTCTCAATAAAATGGATACATATTACGTATATCCTGCCCGACCTCCAGATCAATTTTGGTTTAGTGAATTTTATATGTTAACAAGGGGTTCTTGAGTCCTCTGGTGTTACTGAATCTAAAGTGAATGCTAATTCTTTTTCTGCTAACACTTTTAACAATAACAATAATACCGGAAGAGTTTTTAACAGTAGTAATAAGAACACCAGAGGAAATGTGTCTAATAATAGAGGGCCTATTCCTAATATAAAAATTGTAGAAAGATTGGTCACACTATTGATAGATGTTTTGAAATTGTTGGTTTTCCACCTGGTTTTAAAAGGAACTATAATTCTATCAAACAAGGTTTTGATGCTAATGCTGATGTTAAAATAAGTGATAAACAATCTTCCGCTAGCCTTTCTTCTAGTTTTACTTCTGAGCAGATGTAAAAATTGTTAAGTTTGATCAATGATAACTCTTCTGGGAGAATACATGCCAATATGGTTCTTTAATGGCAATGTCTGGTTTAATATTAATTTTTCTAAATACTTTTATGCCAACTCAGATTTATATGTTAAATTAATTCTGGTGCTCATCACCTTACTATGTCTACTTTTGGTATGATTAATGTGGTTGACATAACAAGTCTCAATATAACTGTTGGTCACCCTAATGGGACTCTTGCTACTATCAGTCATGTTGGAAATTTAAAGCTGTCTAATAATGTCATTTTATATGATGTTCTTATTGTTCTTAGATATTGTGTTAGCTTATTGTCTGGTAATAAGTTGATAAGGGATAGTAAAATGTATGTTGGTTTTGATAAAGATAAATGTTATATTTATGACTTGCAAAAGGAGAAAGTCTTGGGGACTGGTAGTGAGTCTAGGGGACTCAATTTGTTTGATATGAATGAGGATTATTCTGTTGGTAAGTATATCTTGGTTATGTGCTTTAATGTGTCTAAATTATTATGGCATAATAGACTTTGTCACCCTGCTGACTAAGTCTTATTTATTTTGCACAATGATTTGAAGATTTCCAAATCTTCTTATGTGCCTGTTTATAAGGTCTGCCATAGGGCTAAACAGACAACGGATCCTTTTCCCTTGTCTAGCCATAAGTCCAAGGATTTAGGTAAACTTGTTCATTTGGACTTGTAGGGTCCTTACATAGTTTCAAGCAGAGAGGGTCATAAGTATTTCCTCACTATTGTTGATGATTATTCTAGAGTTATATGGGTTTACTTGGTTAAGACCAAGGATGAGTTCTTTGATGTGTTTGTGTCCTTTATAAATTTGATAAGAAATCATTTTAATGTTAAAACTAAACATGTTAGATCTGATAATAGAACTGAGTTTGTGAATAACATAATGAGAAATTTTTTACTGATATGCACATTATACATCAGACCTCTTGTGCTCATACCCCTCAGCGAAATGGGATTGCTAAATAGAAACATAGACACTAGCTTAATGTTGCAAGGAGTCTTATGTTTCAGGGGAGAATTCCTTTGAAATTCTGGTTTGATTGTATTCTAACTACTGTCTATCTTTTAAACAGGCTGCCATCTTGTATTTTAAAAGGTAAGTGTCCATATGAGCTGGTTTTTAAAACAAAACCTAGTCTTTCCCATCTGAGATGTTTTGGTTGTCTATGTTTTTTAACCATTTCAAACAATCATGATAAATTTTCTTTTAAGTCTTAAAAGTATGTTCTAATTGGTTATTCATCTGTGAAGAAGGCTTATAAATTGTGAATTTTGGACATTCGAAATGTTTTCTTTTTAAGGGATGTAAAATTTTATGAAACAATTTTTCCTTTTAAAATAAAGTCTAATGATTCTATGGATGCAGAGTATGCAAGTGAAAAAGATCATATCAATTTCTTTGATAACCAAACATCTCAAAGACCCTATGATGATAGAAGGGATACATCAGTGATGTATGGTATTGTTCCTTCTTTCAGACATAATACATATACTACATTATGTCAGGAAGAAAACACAACAACCCAATTTGATGATCAAAGCTCATCTGAGGGCAATAATAATAAAATTAATCATGGAAAACCATAAAATGTTAATGTTTTTAAACAAGAAGATGTGCAAACACTTGTTTAAGAAGGTCTAGTAGGCAGTCTAAGTTGAGTACTAAGTTTAATGACTATGTGGTTAGCTCTAATGTGAAATATGGAATTGAGAAGTATGTTAGTTATGCCAGTCTGAGTAAAACTAATATGTGTTATGTATCTACTTTAAATAACTGTTGAACCTACATGTTATAATGATGCTTTGAAAGATGCTAACTAGGTTGAAGCCATGAATAATGAGATAGAGGCTCTTAACAGAAATAATACTTGGACTGTGTGTGATTTGCCTTATGGTAGAAAACCTATTGGGTGTAAATGGATTTATAAAATCAAGTATAAGGATTCTGGTGAAGTTGAAAGATATAAGGCTAGATTAGTGGCCAAGGGTTTTAGTCAAAGAGAGGGCTTTAATTATGATGAAACCTTTAGTCCTGTGATTAAGATGGTTGCTGTTAGGTGTCTTCTAAGTATTGTTGTTGTTGTTAATGTATGACCTTTATATCAGTTGGATGTGAATAATGATGTTTTATATAGAGATTTTGTTGAAGATGTTTACATGACTTTGCCTGAAGGTTATAATAATATGGATAAGTCTAAAGTTTGTAAACTGAATAAGTCTTTATGTGGTTTAAAGCAAGCCTCAAGGCAGTGAAATGAAAAGCTTACTACTGCTTTGGCTGAGCATGGCTTTGAGCAAGGAAAATTTGATTACTCTTTATATGTAAAACAAAAGGGTGATGTTTTTGTTATATTACTTGTATATGTTGATGACATTGTCATAACAGGAAATGATGAAACTAAAATAAGAGATTTAAAATAGTTTTTGAGCACTATTCTTGATTACAGACTTGGGTGTTCTAAAGTATTTCTTGGGAATTGAAATTTTAGAAAATGAACATGGTCTTTCTATGTACCAAAGAAAATATTGTCGTGAGTTGTTACATGAGTATGGTTTGCTTGCTGCCAAGCCTGTTGACATTCCTTTAGCTGAAAATACTATTTTGAGTTTTAATGAAACTAAAGATGACAAATATCTCATAGATTTTACTAGTTATCAAAAACTTGTGGGTAAACTAATCTATTTGGATAATACAAGACATGATATTAGTTATGTTGTCCATTGACTTAGTCAACATATGCATAACCCTTTGCAGTCTCATTTTAAAGCTGCTCTTAGAGTTTTAAGATATCTCAAGGGTTCTCCTGGATGTGAAATTCAATTTTATAAAAATTAAATTTAAAACTTAAGGCTTATGCTGATGCAGACCATGCTAAATGTCCAAAGACTAGAAAATATATTACTTGTTTTTGTGTATTTTTTGGAAAATCTCTTGTGTCTTGGAAAAGTAAAAAACAAGCAACTTTATCTAAAAGTTCTTTTGAAGCAGAATACACAAGTATGTCTTCTGCTACTTGTTAGATTGTTTGGTTAGGAAACATGTTACATAGTCTTGGGTTGAAAAGTTTATATCATGTTGAGTTGTGTTGTGATAATTCTTTAGCATCGAATTGCTGCCAATCCTGTGTTTCATGAAATTGAGTTGTGTTGTGATAATTCTTCAGCAATTCAAATTGCTGCCACTTCTGTGTTTCATGAAAGAACTAAACATTTTGAGCTTGATGTTCATTTTGTTAGAGAAAAGGTTTTATCTAGTATTATTAAGACTGTAAAAGTGCATTCTAACCTACAAACTGCAGATATTTTTACCAAGTGTCTTGGTGTTGTCCAGCATAGTTTGTGTTGCAGGAATTCATGAATGCATGATGTGTTTGCAGGAGAGATTATAGGCAAAGACAAAGGGAGGAGTCAAAACCATGTTCAGAAGAAGAAAAATAATGACAAGTCAAAACTGAGAGAGGATGTTAAATAATGCAGTCTTGAGTCATTATAACTACAGGGGTTAAAAGTGTCAAGAGTTCAAAGATGTTTTACGCTACTAAGAAGTTTTAGTTGAAAGTGACAAGTCTAAATAGGAAGGGCCTAGATGTAACTTAGTGATATATAAGCACAAGTTATCATCTAGGGTTTCATAGTTGTTGCACTCTTGTTTATTCTCTCTCGTTTTTATCTCTTTGATATTACTTCCCTGTATTAAGTTCTTCAAGTTATCATCTCTGATAACTTGTGTGTCTGGTATTAAGATCAATCTGTTTTGATCTTGTTGAGTGTTGAATGATTTGTAGTGAGGTCAGATAGGATCAACCTAGTGGGGACTATTATTTGTCTTTATATTTGTTCTGGTGAGCACACAGTTGTGTAGTCATCTTCTTAGACTTTTAAGTAATAAAAATAACACAAGGGGAGGTTGGTTGAGTGCAATCAGTAGTTCTTTGAGTGTTCTTGATATTGCATACACAACAAGAGAGGGCTTACGAGCTTATTATTTATAAGCCATAAAATGTATGTTTGTCACACAAGATTTCATTGAGACAATATTTTTTTATTAAACTACTTAAATTATATATTTTGTTTGACAAACATAACTTATAGGAGATTAGAAAAAGAAAAAAATAATCTCATAATTTTTGAACATCAAATGTCACTTCATGTATTTTATTGAAATAATCTTTCTTTTATAATCTTATTATCCATATTCATCTCGAGTTGCAACAACATATAATTTTGTCTGTCTTTACCCAAGTGCTTATAAAACGCAGGCATAAGCTAATGACATAATCTTAGAAACCACCCCCATCCCCAATGTGGAAACTTGTTACGGCTAAGAAACAGACACATGCAAATACCACTACTAGAAAATGGACTTTCAGCGACATATTTTTCCGACGGATATATTTCGTCACTAATTATCAACAATATTCCGACAGATTTCTGACAATTGTGCTTTTCCGACTGATTTATGACGAATTTCTAAGAGATACTACTGTTGTCGGAAATCCGTCACTAATATACATAACTTACCGATGCTTTTTCGATGACATTCTGACATCCATGTTTATTCGTCTCTAATCCGTTGGAAATGTTCGGATTTCTAATGATTTTGTATTTTTTTAATTTTTTTCATCGGAAATATTTACATTTTTTATTGGTGTAATTTTTATTAGCTTTTGGTAGGGGTGAGCATGGTGCGGGTCGATGCGGATTCTGGCAAAAACCACACCGCATCCGCAATTGTGGTTTTTAGAAAGTGAGAAATCGCAACCGTGCGGTTTTTGCGGTTTTGGTTTTGCGGGTTTTTTTGCGGTTTTTGCTGGTTTTTTGCGGTTTTTGCGGGTTTTAACCACACCGCAGCATCACTTATGATTTATATAATTAATGTTGGTTTTGGCGGTTTCTGGTTTACAATGTTGATTTTTTCAGTTATAACAATTCATATATTTAATGTAAACACACACATCACTTAGAATATTATTGATAATATGCACTAGAAGCTTTATAACACACATTAAATAATCAATGTGCCATTTTTCGGTTTTATAAAATTAATGTACGGTGCGGTGCGGATTTTGTGGTTCGGTTTTACAGGTAAAACTGCAACCGCACCGCATTTTGCGGTTTTTCTTTTTTCTTAAAATCGATTCACCGGTTTTTGCCGTGGTGCGGTTTTTTGCGGTTTTTGTGGTTTTGTAGTTTGCGGTGCGGTTTCTGCTCACCCTAGCTTTTGGGCTTTTATTGTGTGTGCCCTCAACTCATGTTTTAAATTGGCCCATTTCATGATCCAACAAATAAGCCTTTAAAGACAATATACAATACTTATAATCATTTTATTAAGTAAAATGCATATACATTGTTCGTTATCTTTATTCCTTCTAATTAGGGATGACAAAAGTATCCGAAATCAACGAGGAAAATCGAAACTCGAATCGGTTGGGTCGGTTCGAGTGCGGTTTGGCGGGTTTGGATACGGATTTGGGTATTAAAAAATTAACTATATTAGGGTGTTTTGATTTATTTTGTTCGTTGGGTTTAGTGTGACTTAATCTTAATACCCGCCATTTTGTCCATAAAATATTCAACTTAGGATAATCGATACTCGCGGATAAACCCAAAAAACTGGTGAATAATATTAACCGGATGTCCAGCATGTGATAGGTCCGGTACGAGTGTAAATATTACAAACGGGTGCGGATACGGGTTCACTAGAACCCGCCCGAAATCCGACCCGTTGTCGTCCCTACTTCTATAGTGTTTATAAATAAAATGCATATACGTCATGAACAAATTTCTCAAAGACTTTATAAAACTTCACTTTTTTATAAATAAATGGACTTTCAAACTTCACTTTTGTTTCCCATAACATAATTCACAATATTCATACTTATTAAAAAATCAATGACTTGTTATTGTCGATGCAAACTTATTAAAAATTCACACTTATTAAAATTTCATAAAATTCACACTTATTAAAATTCACAAATAGTTTCACACTTTTAAAAAATATCAAAATTCAAAATTATTAAAAAATCACGCTTTCCCTTCCTTCTATAATATTTCACACACACTGTTCCATCTGTCCTCCGCCGCTGCCGTCCGCCGTCGACCACTGTTCCATCACTCCCATGTCGTTGCCGTCCACTGCCGACCACTGTTCTATCACTTTATAATCAGGTATATGTGTTGATTGCGACTTATTTGCCTCTAATTTTCAATATATTATTTTGCCCTAATTTATGTGTTTATATGAGTGTTTGGATCATACCGATTTTGATTATTATCAGATGTTATGCGATTTGTTTTATATATGATTATATAATCTAGATTTAATTGTTTTTATTTTATTTTGTTATGAATTATGGTTTGTGTTTGAATGAATTTGTGTTTGTTTCTAGCCATAGTTGTGCGGAAACGGTTTTGGTCTCGGTTTTTTGGTTTTTGTTAAAGGTTTGTTGTGTTATGGTTTGAGGTGTGTTAGCTCTGCTTTAGGATTCGTGTTTTGCGTGGGCGTACTGTAAGTAATGCAAGTGTTAAGGGATACATGTTAACTAAATAAACTAGTTGTTATGTTAGTTAGTGGCTTCGCCTTTTTTTATAGAAGGTTTGTGTTAGGGTTTTGAGGATTGGGTAACTATTTGTTTTGCGTGATGGACCGGACTGACTAGGTAAATACAGAAGTAAACGAAACAATAACATTTACTCTAATGAATAAGCTTACTGTTGAGTTTTTTTGGAGGCATATAGGCGACGTGTGAGTTTGGACAACCTGTAGGGTTGCGATTTAGACTTTTTGAAGATACTAATATAATGTTTTGAAAACCAGCTTTCTAAACGACCCGACAGAGATTGTGTTCACTGTTCAACCAAAATTTTGAAGTCATAATGGTTAAAAATAACTGTTAATGGTTAAAACTGATTTGTTTCAATTAAACCTGATTTGTTTTTAAGTCATAATGATTGTTATCGGTTGATATGATATCCTTTACGGACGGGAATTGCAGTTTATGATATGAGGTTTATGTTGAGATAAAATAAATGGCGATTTTTAGGCAGAGTTTGGGAATTGCGGTTTATGACATGTTTATTGCTCAGAAATAAGGGGGTGTTTGGACATCGTCCTCGGAAATACTACTGCTCGTAGACTCGTAGTAACATGTTTACTGGATGAACTAAACATTAATATGTATTCGTAAAGTAGTTTTGCTATGCTTAAATTAGTATAATCCTTTGTTTGTCATAATCCCTGCTTACAGACTTTCGTGACTACCAAATAATGAAAATTGAAACCTAAACTTCAGGTTAAACATACATGGGCCTAACACAGTATATGTTTATATTAGCATCTTACTTTTAGCTGAAATGGATACAAGCAGTTCTAGCAGATTTATAACTTTAGTGGGCATGTAAATATTTGTAGTAGTAATAATAATTAATCTGAATTACAATTCAGAATTACTATGTGGTTTACTGTTGTGATTGCTTAAATGCTTAACCTACTTCTTTAAGTGCTTAAGTAACATGATATGTGAGTTCTGTTATCTATAAATAAGACTAAAGAGAATTGGTATCATGTAGTCTAGAACCATTGTTTGACTTGCCATGCAAATATCGAAAGTTCATAAGAATATAAGTTTGTAATGTAACTTAGGGGAGTGTTCAAAACTAAGATACATCGTTAATGCATATATTGTTTAATATGAACTTAATTGTGGCTTTAATTTGAAAATAGGACTGATAAGAACTAACATAGTACATTGTGAATGTGAGTTTAGGTTTAGATGTACTGTGTTTTGTGACTTAGTGTATACATACAGTTAAGAATATGTTAATAGTATGTTTTAGTGTATACATACATATAAGAATATGCCCTTATCTCGGTGTTATGAACTGTTGAACTAATGATAGGGGCAGATATAAAACGCCTTGGTAGTAGGCTTGTTGGTTCTTGGTTTAAAAAAGGGCTGACAAAACACTTAATAATTTGCTTTGCCAATTATACTTGTAAAAATTAAGCGAAACCAAACACTTTAGTGTTCTGTAACAGTTACTTTGTGTAAATAAGTAGAAGTTGATATAGTACAAATTGAACAACGTGAGCTGATAATGTCTTTGCTTCTTTGATGTGTGCTTAATTACTTGTTTGCATTCTTCTTCGGTATAGCTTAATTACTTATAGATAATTTTACCATTAGTAGTTGATGTGAGCTCGTTTAATACAATGAGTTTAGTTATGTTGACGAGTAAGGATAGATAATAGATGTACAAAAGAAGAAACAGTCAGGGTCTTCTTTGTTCTTATTACCAATCAAAGGTGGTCGAATTTCTCAACTACGTGTTTTCTATTTAAAGGGTTGTTGAAAGTAGAACTTTGGGGAGTAAAGTAGTGTTTCGTATCAAATGTCTTTGTTCTAAGTGTAAAATAAAAGTATTCAAGGAAAGAGATGAAGTTAAGTATGATTTGTTTAACACCGGGTTCATCCGTGGTTATACAACTTGGTATGCTCATGACGAAAGAAAAAGTAAACGAGCGGATATAGGGAAATGTTCTGAGCCAATTGAAGAGGAGAATGTTGTTGGCTGCATACGGATGATTTTGGATATTCATAATGCAACATTTCAGTTAGATTTGCATCCGGATACTCGGGAAGAGGCACCAAATTCGTTTGCCAAGCAATACTATGAAATGTTAGAAGGTGATGATGATCCTTTGTATGAGGGGTGTCAAAAGTTTTTGACCCTTGAAGCTGCCACAAGGTTGTTAAATTGGAAAGTGGAATGCAATGTACCCGAGGCAACATATAAGCGAGTACTTTATCTCTTTAAGGACATGTTACCTGATGGTAATAAATTGGTTAGGAACTTTTATGATACAAAAAAATTCTGAAAAAACTAAACCTTCCGAGAGGAAAGATCTATGCTTGCAAAAATCATTGCATGTTATTCTATGGTAAAGTTGATTATGTCTTGACTAAATGTAAAGTATGTGGGAATTCTCGTTACAAGAAAGGTAGAAGAAACAACATCCCTAATTTGGTGCTTACATACTTTCTGATTGCTCTTAGACTTCAAAGGATGTACATGTCAAGAAAAATGTCCAAAGAGATGACTTGGCATCATGATCATAAAACAAACTCAAATAAGATGGTACATCCTAGTGATGGTAAGGCATGTAAGCATTTTAACTCGACCCATACTACATTTTCTAAAGAGATTCGGAATGTACGTCTTGGGTTATGATACATCCTAGGATTAGCAACTCATTATCGTCTTTCTTGCATTCTAATTTAATGAACTGTCACTACGCTCAACTTTCAACTTTTCGATCATAAAGTGATATAGCATCTTGACTATCTATTTCAGTCTATTTAAGCTTACTTAAAACTTTCTTTTATTCAACTATCAGCCAATCTCATTGCATATCTAGAAGGTTACTCGTACAATTTGCCTTCCTGTTGCGCAATCTTCATAATAGAATTTTGAACTAATGCATAGCTGATGCATAATGATAGAGTACTATTTTTAGGAGACATAAATAGAAATCAGTCAAGTTAGTTTCAATCTCTGAATGTTAATGCCATATTTAGCTACCCGTTTTCGATACTCTCAAAAAAATTGCATGTAAACTTAATGTAATGCTTTACTTATGTGTTGTCTTAACTAATTTCAGGTAAGTGCGTGGTTGCTGTCTATTTATTTTGATATGCTCTGTTTCTTCCTTTTTTTTTGAAATTAGACACCATGTTTTGTAAAGTCACATGGTAAAACTGTGAGATGTTTATTATAGAGAGAATGATCCTAACAAGTATTAATGGTAGCTAGATTGAAGAATCATATTTTTCGTCATTCCTATATGTTGTTTTATGGGTTAGGACAATTATTGGCCCTTAAATGAAGCTTGTGAACAACTGAACATGAACATGGTTACATCTATGTGTTCCTTGTGCTTTTCCTAAAGACTTGAGACTTGCAACTAATTCCATTTTTGTTTTTCGGTTTTTAACTAGACTTTGGATTTTAGCCACATTGCATCTCAGTTTCGTGTCTATTCTTGTTTGGTCATTATCTGACTTGTATGACTTGCTGATTTGCAAAATGTTCGGTGTAATGAAGATGTACTTGTCTGATTTGCAAAATGGACTGCTAGTTAAGTCTGCCAACTTATAGTGATAATACAATGTTGATGCTAGCTTTTCGTAATTGTTTGCCCTTTGCTTCCGTTAATTAGGGTAATTAGGTGATGTTTAAGTTTAACCTATAGAAATTGTGCATGACATGACATTCTATTTGTAGAGAAGCATTAATCTCAGTGCATAGAACTTGGCCTTACTTCTAACTACAGGTTCATTACTTAAAAAAATGTGCATGAACTGATGTTCCAATACTTTTGTTGTTTATAAGTTCTAAGCTTTCTGATGTGATGTGACTTGATACAATGTAGGTGCAAATGTTGGAAGAGACAATAAGACAGTTTCAAGAGGATAACACGCAAATGAGAGCAACAGTGGAAATAGAGATGCAAGTGCATGTACAACGACAGGAGGAACGCCAAGTGCAGGAACATATGCGACAACGGGAATTGGAGGCGAATGCTCGTGAAGAGGCTCGAGAGAAGGAGTGGACACGAAAGATGGATGTTATTAACTCGATGTTAAGGAAATTTAACGATCCACGTCCCCCTGAATAGTTGGATAACACGTAAATGACACAATTTCAGTGGACCGAATTCTAGTACTTGCCTGTTTTATTTAATTCTTTTCGGCTTTTCATATTGGGCTTTTTTAGAATTATCAATTTGAGCTTAAATCTGGATTCATGTTCTAAACCTACTATAAACTTAAATGTTTCATTATGAATTGTCAATTTGAGCTTTATTATTTCTAGTTATTTGGCTTTTATGTCCGGTTATTAATGCTTTATTAGGATTACATAAATTATCAAATTGAGCTATTAGGATTACATAAATTTGAGTTTTATTATGTCCAGTTATTTGGCCTCTTTCTGATAGAATTCTTACAGCTTTATTATGTGCAGATTTTCGACTGATTTGTGACGTAATTTTTTACCGACGAATTTCTAACAGAAATTTTTCTGACTGACATCTGACAGAACCATCACCAACAGATTTCCGACGCATACTCTCTGTCGCTGTTTCCGACAGAGTTCCAACAGATAAGAATTACCGACCAAGAATCACAGACCTTTTCCGTTACAAACCCGTCGGAAACGACCAATAATGACGGATTTCCGACGGAATAGTTTGTCGCCAAAGCCCTGTTATGAAGTAGTGGACATGCGGTAAGCAAGGCTTGGTCCAAATCGCTTTTAAGATTGGGCCTATTACCAATCCACATAATATATATATACTCCCTCCGTCCCATATTAAGTGTCCACAATGGAATCTTTTAAGTCTTCATTCATCAACTTTGACCATAAATATTTTTGTTTGTGTTATATAATATTGAACGAAAATTATACCAACGAAAAATATATTCAAAACTCTATCCATTCATATATCTTGCATCAAGTATCATATAACATAAGAAGAAATCATTAAGGTCAAAGTTGAAGAAAAAAGACTTTGAAAAAGTCAAGTGGACACTTAATGTGGGACGGAGGGAGTATACATCAATATTGATATGGTTGGGTATTAAGAAATTACTGTAGATATTATGCATAAATATATTATAATTAGAGTTAAGTACATTTTTGGTCCTTGTGGTTTGGTGTGTATTCACTTATGGTCCAAAATTCAAAAAATGTTTGGTTTTGGTCCAAAAGACATAGTTTCGTTCCACATGCATACGACTTAAATTAGATGATTCTCTATATATTTGATGCATTATATCGCATCATAATGTGTTTTTAGCTTTTAATTAGTGCATATACGTATTATATGCATTTCATTTTTTCTCTTTGTTTTTTGTTCCTTTGCTATGTGTCAAAATCTCATGAAAATCAATTTGCACATTATAAGCAATTATATTCACTTCGGAAACACAAAATGATGCATCTATATGAATAAAAATGCATCTAATGCAAGTCGTTGCATCTCAAATGTGTGATTTTAGTCACTTCTCACCACTTCTTATTTTAATTTACTTCTCACTGGATCCCTACTATATATATATATATATATATATATATATATATATATATATATATATATATATATATATATATATTTATCTATATTTATATATATCAGTTAGGATTAGGATCAAATGAAGAAGTTTTCTTAAAAAGAAGGATTGAAAAATAATCTATAACCGCATTTCGAGAGCATCGACTTAAATTAGATGCATCTCTATAATCTTAGATGCATTATAATGCATCATAATGTGTTTTCTAGCTTTTAATTAGATGCATATACGTATTTTAGATGCATTTCATGATTTCTCTTATTTTTTGGTCCTCTACATGTGCCAAAATCATGAAAATCAATTTGCACAATCTACACATCAAATTAACTTTCGAAACTCTATATGGTGCATCTAGATGAATAGAAATGCATCTAATGAAAGTCGTTGCCAGATTCACCAAGTTAAACTTGATGAAAATTCTATATAATTGATTACTGTTTTCCATTTAACCAATTCAACTATTAATTTATCATCCCTTGTTTATCACTTATTTCCTCTTCATATTCAAAACCATAAGATGAAAAGAAGATTAAAGTGTGGGAAGCAATTTTTTGGTTATTAAATACTCCGTACTTATCAATGAATCGGGACCATTACTGGATGCAAAAAATTTAAACGGATTATATCGTACCAATAGACTCCTTTACTTTGATTAAAAATAAATTAATAAAACTATAATCATAAAATGTTATGCGCAACTAAGAAAACAAGAAAACAAAATCCAAATAAGTGACAAAGAGCACAATAAAAACTAAAGACAAAAAGGTGAAAATTATATTATAAGGTGTATGATGCATGCTCAAAAAAATTGTTATACTCGCACGTTTGTTCAAATCATTAAAAATGATGAAATAAGAAACAACATAAGTACAATATCATGGCACCTATTGATCAATAATTGCTAAAGAATCAAACAAAAACCATTGTAAGGAAAAGTGCTTGCCTTAACATCGACAGGCTTTTAAGTATCGAAATATAGTAATTTTAAAATTAAGCTAGACAGTTAGACTATTTGCAAGCTTTTGTTGGTTGGTAGCTGGTGCATGCATTTTATTTTGTAGAGATATGCTCTATCATTATTGATTGATCGGAAGTTGTGGGGTTCAACGTAGTTGGACATTTTAGTTAAGGTATATGTACTCATACCATCCATTAATGGTATCTTAGGATACACAAATAATGTCGTCTTATAATTAGCTAGGAACATTCGATATTATCTAGATACATATCATTCTAGAGATTTTCAACAAAAAAAATCTATACAATTGTCAATTTGTCACTTAATTTACATGCAATTTCTGAAAGTCTGTTCATGGAAGTAGCATGTCAACTTCGTTGAAGGGATGTTAGTATTTTCATATTACATCCGAACGTGTTATTGTATTTTCCATGAAGGGGACCAGTAGCCTCCCATTTATGCTCAATGCATCAATCTTCAAATGTGAAACATCGACTTGAGCGTATGGGCCTGTTGAAACTTGAAACATCTGAGGGCTCCTACTTTCCTAGCTAACGACTATTTGTATGTCTAGTGTTTGTAAACGTACGTAACTGATGTGTGTTAAACCCTGTTTAATATCTTATAATCTAGTTTTAACAAGAACCGCTAACGCTCACGGGTAGTGTATGCGATTGTGTATAATATAAAGTTATAAAGTTGGTAAGACCAGGTCGAACTCGAGGAACAGAATATTAAGATGTATAATTAAAATGACAATAACTATATGAGAGATCATGTAAGTCTCGAAAACAAAATTTAAAGAGTTAACTACATTTTTGGTCCTTATGGTTTACCGGGTATAACGGTTTTGGTCCAATAGTTTAAAATGTAACGGGTTCGGTCCTTTTTTTGTCGACCCGTAACACTTTTGGTCCATTTGTCGTTGACCGTTAGTTTGACTCGTTAAAAAATGAGTAAACTACATTTTTGGTCCTCGTGGTTTGCCGGGTCTTTCACTTTTGGTCCATTTTTCAAAAAAGTTACGGATCCACTCCAAAGTCCGACACGACCATGTAACAAGTTTTGGTTCCCATTTTTGGACAGAAAGTGAAAGTTTAACTTACCTTTCACTTTTCATTTTCAAACCATTTTGCGTCTGAAAGTGTTACGGGTCGTCGGACTTTAGAGTGGATCCGTAACTTTTTTGAAAAATGGATCAAAAGTGAAAGACCCGCCAAACAACGAGGACCAAAAATATAGTTTACTCTTAAAAAATAGTTACCCTCGGGTGCTGATGTGCATTGACTAAAATGCCCTTTTCTTTATTATTATTATTATATTTTTTTTTCATTTTTTGTGTTGACTTTAGCTATAAACTCATCGGTGTATCACAGCCTCCAAAATCTAACCTTTATTCATATAATTCTTATGATACATGTACCCCTCCTAAAATACAATTTGTACCCCCCGGATTTTTTGCGGTTTTTTTTTGTATTTTATTTTTTTTGTATTTTTATAATTTTGTATATGTTATAAAACTGTGAC
>BQNB010002471.1:0-97820 GCA_026074375.1 Tanacetum coccineum | reverse complement strand
TCTTATCGAATTATTTTTATATAATTTTCAGATTTTCATGGAAAACCCATTCCCTCCTAATCACGCTGATGACTTACTTAAGGTTGACCCAGTTCAGCCCGATATCACATCGGTTATTCCTGAACATGCACCGTTAGTTCCCGAGCAGGCCTTACCCGAAGAAGCGGAAGACCTAGAGGAGGAAGAGTCCGAAGAGGAAGAAGAACCTTAAGAGGAAGAGGAACTCGAAGATGAGATAGACATGGATCTTAATGACAAGATGGATGATCCGAAGGTTATTTATCCTTATGAGGTAGAGGATGGTGAGTTCCCACCGCCACCTTGTTCGGATTCGGAGCCAGAGGACGAGACTGTTCCTACGGGTTGCTCTACTCTTTAGTTGTTACCTCCTGTACGCAGATTTTCAGGAAACTTCTATGTCGGAGAAGGATCTTCGGTTGCGAACCATCATAAGGTTTTTGCACCTGGTCCCTTAGGGAAGGTTGTCAATGCTCTTCTTTACAAAGTTAAGAGTCTCGCCCAACAGATAAGCATTAGGGCTGAGACCGAGTTCTCAAATCTGAAGAGGCTTAGTGATGTGGAGCGATATATAAAGGAATTTGACTCTGACTTGAGAGATGAAATACAGAGCCGCAACAAGCTTAAACGGAACATGACTACACTAGAAGACCAAGTTCGAGATTTGGTGCATGGAGAAAGAGAAGAAAATAAGAAGTTGAAGATGACATTAGAGTCTACTCGTAATGATCTTGCAAGAGTTTTATGGGATCACTACCGCCTGAGGCATTGGTTTGTCGAGGTTCGAGAACACTTGCCATGACACATGCATTATCGAGAGAGACCTCGTGGTGACACCACTGTTCCAGTTGCTCACCTTGACCCCGATGATCCATATGTGTCTACTGCCATTGGTGTCCTAATTGTTCGTAGGAGACCCCATCACCTGAGCTACGAGGATCCCCTCGTGACTTGTAGTAGTTCAGTTTCAATTGTAGTGTCTCATATTTTGTAGTCACTAAACAAAATCTTCGGATTGATAGACTTAATGTCATTGATTGTAATGGCTTTTGGCCATATTTTGAATCTAGATGCAACAATGTATTAGCTCTTATGTGATTAATGATGAATGACTAACTTTTGATTACTACTTGGTGTTGTTGTTGTTGATTCATTTGTACATGATATGACTATACCATTGTATGAATACTCACTAAAGTTTTCTTTGTGTTGTGATAGAATCATGCCTCCTAGAAAGATGTCTACGGCTATAATTGAAAAGCTGGTTGCTGACAAGGTAGCAGAGGCTATCGCTGCGGATCATGCTACCTGAGTTAATGCCGGTGGAGCTGGCGGATCTGGTGGAGCTGGAGGTCAGGCTAAAGCACCGATTGTCCGAGAATGCACGTTTACTGGATTCATGAAATGTAATCCCACCATTTTTAATGGGACTGAGGGTGCTGTAGAATTGTGTAGATGGTTTGAGAAAACAAAAATGATTTTCGGAATAAGTAAGTATGCGGAAAACAAGAAGGTGAAGTTTGTTGCTGCTACTCTCTAGGGTCGCGCTTTGACCTGGTGGAACTCCCAAGTTGCTACTTTAGGTCGGGAAGTTGCTAATAGAACTACTTGGACTGAAATGAAGAGATTGATGACTAGGGAATTTTGTTCGCCTGAGGAAATACAAAGAATGGAATATGAACTATGGAATCTAAAGGTGAAAGACTTCAACATTCCTGCTTACACTTAAAGGTTTAATGAATTGGTTTTGCTATGTCCGACTATGGTTCTGACGGATCAGAAAAAGATTGAAGCTTACATCCGAGGATTGTCTGAAAACATCAAGGGAGATGTTACATCCTCTAAGCCTGCAAGTCTGAATGAAGCGGTGCGTATGAAACACACTTTAATGGAGCAGAAAGCCCAAGCCAAGGCTGAAAGAGTAGCCGAAGGAAATAAAAGGAAGTGGGAAAATTCCCAGGGTGGAAGCAATAGTAACCGGAACACTTACAAGGTTAACACTCGCCATAATTAGCAGAATCAATCAAGGCAAGGAAATGCACGAGCGATGAAACTACCCCAAATGAAGGTAATGAGCCTCCTGAACCACCTCCTGTGTACAACCGTTGTGATGGACGTCACTTTAGCCGATGCTCGATCAAGTGTCACAAGTGTGGTAGATATGGTTACAAGCAAAGAGATTGCAGAGTCAAGGTAGTTACCACTAGAGCCAATTCTCAACCAATTGTAACTTGTTCTGACTGTGGTGAAAGGGGACATGTAAGGTACAATTGTCCAAAGAAGAATAACCAACCCGTCGGAAATGCACAAGGCTGAGTTTATGCGATCAAGGATGCTAAGCAGAACCAAGGGCCAAATGTGGTCAGGGTACGTTCCTACTTATCAATCACTATGCTTATGTTTTGTTTGATTCGGGTTCGGATAGGAGTTTTGTGAATACTAGTTTTAGTCGTCTGATCGATATTAGTCCGGTTAAATTAGACGTTAGTTATGAAGTTGAGTTGGCTGATGGAAAGATAGTTAGTACCAAAATTGTTTTAAGAGGTTGCACTTTGAATTTAGTGAGCCATTTGTTTGAAATCGACCTCATGCCTATCGAGCTTGGTACCTTTGACGTTATAATAGGGATGGATTGGTTAGTCTAGAACGATGCCATTATTGTGTGTGGTAAGAAAGGTGTACATGTACCTTACAGGAACAAGACGTTGGTGGTTGAGGGCGACAAGGGCGCGTCCTAACTAAAGGTCATATCTTGTATTAAAGCCCGCAAGTACATTGAAAGAGGATGCCATTTGTTTTTGGTGCATGTGACTGAGAAGAAATTGAAAGAGAAGCGTATTGAAAATGTGCTTGTGATTCGTGACTTTCCTGAGGTGTTTCCTGATGATTTACCGGGACTTCCACCACCTCGGCAAGTAGAGTTCCAAATTGATTTAGTGTCGGGGGCTGCACCTGTTACACGCGCACCGTATCGTCTAGCGCCATCGCAAATGAAAGAGTTGTCGGGGCAACTGCAAGAGTTAATGGAGAAAGGATTTATTCGCCCGAGTTCATCCCCGTGGGGAGCTTCGGTGTTATTTGTGAAGAAGAAAGACAGATCCTTTTGTATGTGTATAGATTACCGTGAGCTGAACAAGTTGACAATCAAGAATCGTTATCCTCTTTCGAGAATCGATGATTTATTTGATCAGTTGCAAGGATCAAGTGTGTACTCGAAGATTGATTTACGATCCAGTTATCATCAACTTCGTATTCGAGTGGAGGACATTCCGATCACTGCATTTAGGACGCGGTATGGTCACTATGAATTTCAATTGATGTTGTTCGATTTGACCAACGCACCGACAGTGTTTATGGACTTAATGAATCGAGTATGCAAACTATACCTCGATAAGTTCGTAGTTGTGTTTATTGATGACATCTTGATTTATACAAAGAGCGAAGAAGAACATGAAGAACACCTGAAGGTCATCCTGTAACTACTTAAGAAGGAGCAATTATACGCCAAGTTTTCGAAGTGTGACTTTTGGCGTGAATCCATGCAATTTCTCGGTCATGCGATTGACAGAAATGGTGTTCACATTGATCCTTCCAAGATTGAGGCAATTAGAAATTGGGTTGCGCCGACAACGCCGACTGAAGTAAGGCAATTCTTAGGACCAGCTGGATATTATCAATGGTTTATTAAAGGGTTCTCATTGATTTCCAAGCCTCTAACTAAGCTGACTCAGAATAATAAGAAGTATGAATGGGGGAAAGAAGAAGAAGAAGAAGCATTTAGATCCTTTTTCTCTATACTATAAATACAAACTCATAACCCTCATATTTTTTTAACCGATTGAATTCAAGAGCAAGAGAGAAGAGAAAAAATATTTTTCAAGTTAGGGATTTTTGTGTTCAAGAATCAAGAGTTTAAGGTATAAATTATCTTCTTTGTTTAGTTCTAATCATTAATCCATGTAACAATTATTAAGATGGATAATTAGGGTTTCATTAAATATGTAAATTAATGATGTTCAATCATATTACAATGATTAGGGTTTAATTAGGATCATATGAGTCTATTCGTTAGGGTTTAGATCGCGTTAGAACTTGATTTAGATTAGGGCAGAATTTAGGGCTGTGTTATTCGGCTGTTATCTCGATGATGGTATTGTAGCTTTTGTCAAGTTTCGGGTGTCTATGATAGTTAGCTCAGAGTGTCTAGTTACCGAAAATCTGGTGACGGAAAAGTTTTTTAGGTCTGGAAGTCATTCAATTGTTGGTTATAAGAAAACCGTTTGTCAAATGCAGTAATTGGGTTCAGTTTTAGGTAGATACGAGGTGTAATAATCCCCCAGCTTAATGAATTCGAATTAGGATTAACCAACCACAGGTGTGTAGTTTATGTGTCTATTAAAAATCCCTAAAGGGAGAGCCTTGTCTGATTTGGGAGTCTAAGTATGGTGTTTTTAGGTCAAACTTTTTAGTGTCGTACAGCTGTCGTGAAACTGAGTAGTTGTACTAAGTTTGATCTTTATTGGAGCACTTAAGAGGGGCTATAAATTAGTGGAAAAATCTTGGAGTGATAGTAAACCTCCATAATATTGGTGTAAGTGCTTTTTGGCTAAAGAATTTATTAAAGGTCAGTAGGTGTGATGTTAAGAAAGAATGGTTATAGTGAACTAAAATTCTAAATTTTTGGAGTAAATTGTTGAACATTGAAAAAGTGTGTAAACGAATTGGTAAGAATGTTAGGCTTGGTGTCGGGGGGACTGTATGAGGGTAATTAAACACCTTAGAAATTCCTCATATGATTGTTACATGGCATAAGCATTTTGGCTTAGTCGCGTGTAACATGGTTTGTTTGATATTTACTAGTTTTCGTGCAAGGAGTTTGGAAATTCGCTTAGCATCAGGTGAGTTTCATAGGCCTCCTTTTCTTTTGTTTTTTGGGGTGAAATTGATGCAAAAGAGGTTTTAAAATGTTTTTAGTTTCTGTGATAATGTGATTTAAATTTATGCATGGGTTATACATGACTATTGTATGTTTATGTGCTTACTGCTTTTATGGTATGAATTGTTTTGCTTGAGCTGTGATCCGTCTCTGGAATTTATGGATTTGATTTGAGAAGTAAGCGTGAAGTCGTCTTATTACTGTGAGTAGTTTGAAGTGAGCGTGAATACGTCTCATTGTTGTTTGCTTTGTGTGGGAAATTGACGCTGTGAACGTCTCATGATGTGGATTGGATGTGATTTCATGTTTGGCTTTTTGTTAGTACGCGTTATGTCCTGTTATGTGTATGTTTTTATTTATCACTATAATTGGAGGTAAGGTTTGTTTTGCGAGTCTTAAACCTATGACTCTCACCAAACGTGGTGTTGGACGTTTTAAGCATTATTTCAGGTGAGATTCATGAGATTACTAAGGTTAAAGAAGTGGCTAGAATGACCGCTAGGATTGCATTGGAGTTCACTCTCTGAGTTTGTTTATGTTTGTTGCATGGTTTTGTTGAATGTTATTGATTTTATTTGTTCGTGAGTATTGTTCTTGTATTGGGTGATACCCTTTTTCTTAAATACAGATGTACGTTCTGTTGGTTTTCGGTATTGTCGCATGACACATTGTGTCATTATTATCTTAGTTGTGGCATTTAGTTTTCTTCTATTGTCTGACAACATTGTTGTTATGAGTTTATCCTATTCATGTTTACGCTCGCGTTTTCGCGCCTTGGGGGGTTGTGACAGATTGGTTTTAGAGCCTTTGTTATATAGAAGTAGGTGGTTAGCTAGACTAATAATTATAGCGGATCCTACATGTAGATGCATTTGGTTAGTGTTTAATGTATAACTGCTTTGCCTCCCCCTCTATTTTTGCATAGCTATATATATCTTGTTTTTGCCTAAGTTGCCGATTTTAGTTATTTTGCCTACCAGTATTTGATATGATAGTAATTACTTTATTAGTATTTTAGCTATGTTTTCCCCTACCCGATAAGAAGTCTCGTGGGGAACCGTTTTCCACTGGAATTAAGTGTTTAAGGATCCATAAGAGGAAGCTTTGTGGAAACCGAAGGACATTAGGATAGTTGCTTCATTTGTCTTATGCGCGTATAGGGCTTAGACACGCGGAGTGGGTGATTCTTCCAGAGGCAAAGTCAAACCCATGCGAGGCCTGCATAAGTTTAATTCGTCCTTTACCTTGTCATGTTGTTATTGATTATTTCTTTTGGATATTTTGTATTTTGGAAGTCGTTGCGGAGACTTTCGTTCCCTTTATGTGTTTCGATTTCATGTTATGGGCTGGAAATCTTTGTAATAATAACAAGTAAACAAGTAAAGCTTCGGGCTTTTGTAACACAACATTTTGTTAAATCCAATGTATCAGTTTTAAACGACTTTTTGGTCGTTCTTATATTATCTTGTGTTATTGATCTGAGAAGTAACACGCCCCGGACCCTTATTCCGCTGCGACCCAATTTGGGGGTGTTACAGATTGGTATCAAGAGCCAAGGTTATAGAGAACCAGGTCAAATGTTTTTGCTGGACTATAACCATTTTCAAACATTGCATTCATACAAAGGGGTTTTCACGGGACATACATACACAAATTGTGCATTAGTCGGTTAGGCTAGATGCATGCATGATTGATATACATGTTATGATATAAATGTATATTACTATAAGAGTCTTATATTAAATACTAATATAAGTTATGTTGGAGTTTCAGATACGGTTATGTCAGATTCGGAAGATTCCACGGTCACCTACACGGCAGTGTCCAGTCCATTTGAGGATGGGTCAGACATTGGTTCACCAGGAGTCGATGGACCACCCATTATGCCAGAGGACCCATATGCTTACATAATGGCTGCTTATCAGGTTCCACCATCGCCTGACTACATACCTGGCCCCGAGGTTCCACCATCGCCTGACTACATACCTGGCCCCGAGGAGCCGCAGTCACCTCCCCCACTGGACTTTGTTCCTGAGCCGATGTACCCTGAGTACATACCATAGGAGGATGAGATACTCCCGGCCGAGGAGCAGCCACTACCTGCTGCTGCCTCACCCACTGCAGATTCACCAGGATATGTTCCTGAGTCTGATCCGGAGGAGGACGATGAGGATCCCGAGGAGGATCCAGCTGATTACCCTGCTGATAGGGATGATGATGATGATGATGATGATGATGAGGATGAGGATGAGGAGGAGGAGGAGCACCCAGCTCCGGCCGACTCTGTCCCACCTGTACACCGTATGACCGCCAGGATATCTATCCGGGATGAGCCATCCATATCACTTCCTCCTAGGGAAGAGGTCGAGAGACTTCTTGCCTTAACCACCCCACCACCATCACCACTTACTCCACTATCATCTCCTTTACCACACTAAAATATAGATAATTATGTTGCACATATGTTGGTATGTCGTTTTTTGTTTACAGGTTAAAAAGGATTGAAAACGAAGCAAAAACGGTAATTTTCGGGTGACTTTCGACGACGTTTTCACATTTATCGAGGTCGAAACGAAGTCGTGAAAATTCCTCGATCACACCATTGGAAAGAGCACGAAAAAACGAGTCCAACGGTACCGGCCTTTTATATTTAAACCTTTTTATTTTGAACCTTTTTCGTCCCTGTTTGAACCTTTAGTTATAAATAAACCAAACCAAGCCAAATAAGGGTTATATATTAATCTTTGCATAACATTCATGTAATGCTGCTCTAGCGCAGCTGGAACTTCTGGTTGCATTAAAACCATGACCAATAGGTCTCGAGTTCGATTCTTGTGAGGGATTTATTCCCTCACGACCCGACCCGGCCCATGACCCGACCCGACCCGGCCCATGACCCGACCAGACCCGGCCCATGACCCGACCTGACCCGGCCCAATACCCGACTCGGCCCGGCCCAATACCTGACCCGGTCCGGCCCAATACCTGACCCGGCCCGGCTGTTGACTTACCGTCAACCACCGTTGACCGGTGGTCCGGCGGTGGTCAACGGTGGTCCGCCACCGTTGACCGCCGCCGTTGACCGGTGGTCCGGCGGTGTTGACCGCCGTTGACCACCGTTGACCGCCGTCGTTGACCACCGTTGACCGGTGGTCCGGCGGCGGTTGACCAACGGCGGGGGTGAACAGTGAAAATGCCACGTGGCACCACTCAGAGGGTGACACGTGGCGCTTCTAATGATTGGTGTCAGATGTACAGGTACCAGGTACTGTAGCAGTACGAGGTGGCAGACACGTCAGTACGAGGTACTGTAGCGATGACGGCTGGACCAATCAGAGGGTGACACGTGGCACTGGCGTGTGTCAGTCCGAGGTACTGTAGCAGTCAGTACGAGGTAGGCGTGTGCAATAATGAGGCGGTTGGTGGAGTGCAAAATGACCAAAATACCCCTAGATCCAGCAATATAAGTGGATGGAGGCCTGAAATGACGAAATTGCCCCCACCTATTTGGGCTATAAATAAAGACACGCATCAGCTCATTTGGTGTGTAATTTTAGGGAGAATTTAGTTAGATTTTAGTGTGTTTTTTTTAGTGTAGTTTTAATTTTAGGAGTAGAATAGTTTAGCTTATTTTAGCTTATTATTGTAAAAGCTTTTTAGCTTATTCTCAACTTATTGTATTGGCTTATTTCTCATGAATGAAGATGCTTTTTAAGGTTGGTTTTAATTAATGCTTTTTATCTTTATGCTTATTATTTATGCTTATTCTTCTACTCTTTCTTTTCTTTTGCTTATTTCTAAATAAGCTCATGCTTATAGCTTATTTTTGGATCCGATCTCTTAAGCTTATATTCTAATAAGCTTCTTCAATAGCTTATTTAGACTAGCTTATTTTATATTGTTTTTGGATTTAAGCTTTTTCGAGTGGCTTATTTTAGCTTATTTCGAGTGCTTATTTTTCTAGTTTATTGTTTTTAGATCTAATCCTTAAATATACCCGTCTCTCGTTCACTTGATTGAACACCTTAGTTTCGGGTGGATTAGATCTAAAAATAATAGATCTTATATTTCTAGCTTATTTTAGCATAAATTTAGTTTTTAATTCTAGCTTATTTTTCTTAGATCTAAATATCCCTAATATATCGATCCGAGTTCACTTGATTGAACACCTTAGTTTCGGGTGGATTTAGATCTAAAGTTTTCATCTTTTTATTAGCTTATTTTGTTCTAACTTTTTATGTCTTATTTCTTATTCACTCCTTCTACATCTAAGGCCGGAGCTTAAGGGTTTTATAAGGTTGATAAATAAATAAGGTTTTGATCTTTATAGTTTTTATGAAAATAATTAGTGGATAAAGTTGACACCTTTATTAGCTAATTAGTAAAGTAAAAGCTTTAAAGTGATAAACTTATTTGTTTATTAAGTTTGTAAGATCGGGTGGTTTTATATCATTGCGGTTCTTCATTCGGTTACCCTTTTTCCCTTTTTAATACTAGTAGTTTAGAATTATTAGCTTAAAATGTTTATGTTTGATCTTATGATTGTTGCTAGTTTATTTGTTATGATTAGTGAGTAGTTCATTAGTGTTTGCTAAGTGATTAGTGATTTGGAATTTAAGTGCGGGGTTAAAAAGGTTTAAAAAATTAATAGTCATTAGAATTTTCCAATTTTCATACCGTCATTTACTTTTAATACAATTTAAATACTTGTCATTTAAATTACTTTACTTTACTTTACTTTATTTGTCATTTAAATTTCTTGAAATTTGTTTTCGAAGGATTTTAATTCGTTAAACCTTAAACCCGCACTTAATGAACATTTCACGTCACTTAGCAAGCATTTTCGTCATTTATTTCCTTTAGATCAATCTTAGTATAATCTTGTAGTTTTCAATCTTAAAATTAATATTAGTTTAAAAATAGTTTAAAATCAAAAAGTTTAGTTACCCTTTTATATGTTTTCCCTTTTAGTAGATTTAAAAAACCAAACCCAAAAACTTAAGTGATAATCAAGCTCGATTTACAACTTGAACGTAGATTTCCATTCACTTCTCGCCGAGGAAACGACCCGGGAGGTTTTTGATAATTGCTTTGGTTAAAAGCGAATCTCTTGAACCCGACGGAAAATACTCACTATACTATTATTGGCCTATCCTTATTATTACGTATTAATATATATTATATATGTTTATATACGTGTAGTTCGGACATGACCAATTTTTGGCGCCGCTGCCGGGGAGAGGTGTAACGATTTTTACGGGATTGTTCGTGTTTGAGCCTTGAAGATCCTTTCTTCGGGAAGTTTATTTTCGTTCTTATAAAAATATAAAAATCCAAAAATATTTTTTTTTTCTATTTATAAAAAAAAAAAAAATCAAATCAAAAATATAAAAATTATCCTTTAAAAAAAATAATAATAAACAAAGTTGGTAAAAGAACACCAACAAATAATACCTTCAATTGAGGTATTATCATAAATAAGTTCCGGTGAACTTGAAAAGTTCCCAAATCGAACCAAAGATTCAAAAACTAAAAATATTCTCATTTATCCTCTTATCCGTTTAATTCTTTTCTTTAACCCTCTAATTGTTTTTATCCTCTTATCCGTTTAATTCTTCGACATGTCTTCGTATAACCAATTTGGTTGTTCATATTGTGGAGGTCCGTTTAATGATGGAAACTGTCCGAGCTGTAGCAGTGTAGAATCCGGAAATAAGTTTGTCTATGACCCAAATCCTTATTCTTATAATGAAACACCGAACTTCTTCAACCAACCTCCACAATACCAATACGAGACATACTCGTGTGAATTTTGCGGAGGGAACTCTCATCCGGGCTTTGATTGTCAAACATTGAACACACCCGTCTTTGATCAGGGTCCCTGTTACAATCAAGACTTTGGATTTAACCAACCTCTACATTATTTTCCGAGTCAACCACAACAATTTCCTAGTGAAAATTGCGAGGTTCTTCATGAAAAGTTTCAGTGTCAACCGATGAACCAAAATTTCATTTATTCTAATTCATTCGGTTTTGACCAAATTCAACCCCCATAGCATTACATCAATAATCTGAATCAGCTTAATAACAAACTTTATACAATGATGGAAGATTTTATGAAAAGAATTAATCAACAACGTGAGCAGGAGGCTTTACTTGTAGCTCAAAGAGAGCAAGAATTACGTGAACAAGAGGAGGCAGCTCAAGAAAAGGAAGAATTTTCACCGAACCTCGTCTTTCGTCAACTTATTGAAGAAATGTGTGGCACAAAAGTTTGTGAAGAGCAAAAGAAAAATATGGAAGATACGATGCTAGATTTGCTTGAAGATTGTCGACAAAAAGAGATTTATTGTATACATAATAATGTTGATGATTTAATTGAAAGTGCTCTTAATTCTAAACTTCTCTTGATTAATTTGAATTCTCAACGTTTCGATAAGGAAAAGCAGGAAGTTAAGAATATCGTAGAGCAGGAGAATAAATGTAGAACTCGTATTACAGAATCTTTGTAGAATTTTAAAGTTATTCACAAGGAGAGCACTAATCCTTTGAATAAAACACCTTAAATTTCTCCGGTTAATGCAATCCCACACGACTTACCAAGTGAAGAACTTGAGTACTCTCTAAGTATGGGGGATAAGCATCTTGACACTATTTCAGAAACGAAATCGGACAAAGTAATAAAGTCTAGTGTTGAGAACCTTGTCCCAATCCCAAGTGAGTCCGAGGATTTTTTTGATAATGAAAGCGAGTGTGATATGGCAGTTTGTGATGATTTTACGACTTTATCTAATCCTCTCTTTGATTCTAATGACGATTTCACCTCTAGTGATGACAAGTCACTTTCTAATGAGGACGTTCCGAAAGAAATTTTCAAAATGTATTCGAACCCTCTTTTTGATGACGAAGAGATCATTTCTACCAAGATAGATCCGTATTCCATTAATGCCGAGTCTAATCTTATCGAATCTTTGCTTAATCGAGATAGTTTGATTGATTCTTCTCATAAGTTTGATTATCTTCTCGAGGAGTTCTCTGGTGAACTCGCTCATATCGATCCAATTCCACCGGGAATTGAGGAAGCCGACTTTGATCTAGAGGAATAAATTTGTCATGTTGAGAATTTGTCGTATGATAATTCATCTCCACGACCGCCAGAAGAACGTAATTCTTAAAATGTTGGTACGATTATCGAGTCTCCCTCTCCATCTCTTATCATCGTTGAGGATAGTGACTCTCATATGAAGGAGATCGATTTATTTCTTGCTTTCGATGATTCGATGCCTCCGAGCATTGAGAATGATGACTATGACTCAGAAGGGGATATCCGTTTTCTTGAAGAATTGCTTGGCAATGATCCCCTTCCCCTTCCTGAAATTGAGTCATCTAACCTTGATCATTTTAATGATCCGTCATCTCCTCGTCCTCCTACGGAACCACCGGATGTTGAGGTTTGCTTTGACGTTGAGCCCGATACGACCATGAAGAACGATTTTGATGAGCTAAATGAAGATGAATGTTTTGACCCAGGGGGGTGAGATTGATGTTTTTGCAAATGTTGAAGATGACGATTACTTTCCCTTCACATTTATCATTCGAATTTTTCTACTGTATCTCACCTACCTTGAGGTTTCTCCTTTACTTTTCTCCACCGGGAGTGAAGACACCATTTTTGACCCCGGCATTTCCACTTAGAGCCGATGGCATCTCATCGGGATGGAATTTTCATGTGCTTTAATGTTTATCCAAACATTAATGAAATCCCGATTGAGATTTTCTCTTCCATTTGCTTTCCTCATGGACAACTTAATGCGGGGATCGAGTCAAGCTATGTGACTCGGTTACCAAAAACAAAGTGCTTCATGGAAGGCACCTCATGCTTATCCATCTTTCTTCTTTCTTATTTCTAATGTGATGTGAGGAGGCTTGTACTCTTCCGATTCTTGTTGTTTGTGCTTGTGATTGTTTGTAGGATTGACCTAAAATTTTTGAAGACTCTCGTGTTCGGTGTTTTGTCCTGGTCCACTCGAGCTTCCTAGCCTTTGCTTGCCATTAGTTTGGGGAAATCCGATATCCTAGATTATTATAGACTAACATCTATCTTTTAGCATACTTCATAAATGGCTTAAGATTTTTTGTAATACTTTTTCCATGCTCGGATTATGCATTCGAATTTTTGAGTTCTAGTATGGGGTTTTTAAGTCTTTGACTAGGAAACATTGAGGACAATGTTTAATTTTAGTATGGGGTAGTATATCTTTGATATGATCTTACCTACCCTTTGCCCGTTGTTCTCACATACCCTGTTTTCCCGCAAAAATTTTAAATTTTTAAGTCTTAATATCTAGTTTATAGTTTCATTATATATATATATATATATATATATATATATATAGAAAATAGTTGATAAAAATAATAAGTTTTTGACACGAATGTAGGCTTTCCGTTGGTGAGAACGAAAAGTAAATTTTGACCCGACCAGTTTTATATCTTAGCTTTTCTCCTTAACATATATAGATTGAATTTTGCTAATCTTTTATACAAGGAGCTATAAAACGCAAGTCTAGCTTAAAAAAAGTCAAGACTTTGCAAGTTCCCATAATTGATTTTAAATATGCAAACGAGTTTCTTTATTAGAAATTTTAAGTTCTGAAGAACAAGAGATGATAGAGTAGAGTATAAGTTTTGATGCTAAACATAGAATAGTTGGATTTCTTTAAGGTTCATAAAGGTTAATTGTGGCTTTTTGCTCCCATCAGCTTAATAAACGTTATATAATTGTTGAATAAATAAAGTTTCTTTGGTTTTTGTGATTCTTAGTTTAGATCACTTCGTAGAGATTCCTTCTGGTGAAAGTAAGGTACACATCGAGGTTTTGTCAGTGTTGTGGGGAAATAGACTCCTGGACCATGGTCGGCTCGCATACCGATGTGACAGTCGTTTAAAGGGTGGAGGTAATAATAATAATAATAAAAACTGTGGGCTGATAAAAGTTTACTGCCTCTTGCCGGCTCACAACCGATGTGGCAGTCTTCTAAATAAGGCACATAGTAATAATAATTCGAGACTGATAAAAGTTTGCTGCATTTTGCCGGCTCACAACCGACGTTGCAGCCTTTTAAATGGTCGAGGAATTCACCGAGGTTGAAATAAGACTCCTGGACCATGGTCGGCTCGCATACCGATGTGGTAGTTATTTAAAGAACTGAGGTTTAATAATATTGATATAATAATAATAATAAGAAGAATAAAGCCAAATTTCGACTCTGGGGTTATCTAAATAAAGCATCCATCTCTGGACTCGTAGTTGAGTTGTTTCGGATGAAATAAAAAGGATAACCCCTAAATCATGTGAATTTAGAACCTTAATGTGGACTTTATTTTCACTACATCACCTCTTTAGGAAAGAATTTCAAACTATTAATGGTCTAAATCGGGTTTACTTTATTAATAAGGTCATAATTTATTTGTCACCAATAATAATAATAAAATCCTTAGAGGAAATTAGGAATAAGGGAGGAAAAGTAAGTACACAATTAGCTTTTATGAGAAGTGTTAGCATCATAACTTGTATTTTGCAATGATCTTGTTTTTAAGCTTGGCTTGGAGGAGTGAAAGTCAGGGACGATATTTATCCATTTGGACACTTTTTGTGATTTTTGTTCCGTGATCCTAAAAGTTATCAATGAATAATGAAAGCAATACATTATGTCAAACATGAATAAGTTGTAAGTTGTAAATTATAAAAATCATAAAAATGAAAAGTTTTGAAAAATAGGAAAACGGGGTGTTTTAAAACTTGTGATTTCTTAACTCTCCCCGCAAAAGACTTTGTTACTTTTCAAAGGATTGGTTTGGGGAGGTTTCGAGGTATTTCGTTTTAGAGCATATAATATTGCGTGAGGACACGACAATCACTTAGTTTGGGGAACTTTGATATGTGAGAAATCACATATCTTTTTTATACCAAAAATGGCCATAAAATGAACAAATTGTGCAAATTATGCTTGTATATTGCTTGTTTTGTCATTTGTGATTTGTAGGTACGGATATTGCAAAAATCATAAGAAAACGGTCAAAACCGAGTAAACACGGACACGAGAAGGAAAAAGTGCACAAGAGACGAGAGTTGCTAGCTAAGGTCAACAAAGGTCAACCCACAAAAAGACAAAACCTTCAAAATACCCAAATAACCCTCAATGTTAAATAAATTTCACAAATAGTCCTTAAGTGACTAACACCGTTAGTCCTCTTTTATTAAGAAGATAACGGTCGTTAGTCTCTTATTAAACCCATTTACCCTTAACCCTTTTAACTGAGCCCATAACTAAAACCAAGCCCAAAACCCTTAATAGAGCCGGGTTAAACAAGTCAATCAAAAGAAAGAAAAAAAAGCACGTAAATGTTTTACAATTCATCCTCCTTCCCAAATATTACCCTGCACCAATTTCACTTCGCCTAAAGGTTAATTCACCTTTCTAGAAGCAATAAGTGATGCAAGCCATGACGTTTTGCACCTGACAACTTGGCAATCTGTGCAAATGATAGGGGAATGATGAGGTGGCAAGAAATAAAGGGATGTGTTTAATCAAAATAAGCACAAGGACAAATCAAGGGCTGTGATCAAGGATAGTGAATCCTCTCACACAACTAACACACCTAGGAGGGTCTAAAGGCCTAGATCCTTCCACTGAAGCCTATAAAAGGAGAGCTCCTCACACACGCAGAAGAAAACTAGGAGTAGGAGTATCTTAGAGTGGATTTAGCTTTTAGCTTATACATTTTTTTGCTTATGTTCTTTAAATTCCATGTAATTTACCTTTTCAAGTATTGTAATCCTTTAAGTTTTCAATAAAATTCAGTTTTATTTAATTTCATGTTTTAATTCAAACTCTCCCTTAATGCAAATCTGTTTAAATACATCATAAGCTCTCTATAATCTCCATTAAGCTACTCTTACTACTTTAGATTGTTATTCTTAGTTAAGCTTTTAAAAGCTTAACTGAGTTTTGTTAATGCTTTATTACCTCTCTAAATTTACCTCAGCTTGAAATGGAAGGGAAACCAGATCTGGATGGGTTTCCAAGACCACACCAGCTTATCATAAGATAAGGTGGAGTTTGTTGATTAGCTCATAAGAGCATTTTATAGCCTTGTTTTGTGCAGAGGTTTCTGTATGTTTTTATTTTACTTTTTATAGCTTTAATTGTGCATTTTTTTTAGCTTAATCTGCTTATTGTTAGCTTATAGTTGTTTAATCTAGCTTAGTATTGATTATCATGTTTGTTTAATGCTATTTGTATTAAGTTTGTAGTTTAGAATTCATTTTATAAGCTTCTGATATAAAATAGTTAAAAAAACCAAAAATATTAGCATAGTTAGTTGGCTTATTGATTCTGCTTATTTGCTTATTAAAAACTATTTATTTTACTTGTTTTAAGCTTTGTATAATCTGGTATTTGCAATTTGTGCTTTATTTCTCAATTTCATGAGCTTAATATGGGTTTTAAGGATTTAAAGGGGTGTTTGGCTTATGGCAGTACTAACTTGAGTTAGTACCGCCGATAGCTTTGTGTTCTTTTAAATTAATTTGAAACTTCATGTTTGAGCTTATGAATCTAAGTTTTAAGTTCCTTGTAGGTTTAAATCTGTTTTTATCATATTAGTTGCTTGAATCTGCTTAAATAAATTCAAATCCTAGTGAATGTTAAGCTCAAATTGGTTATAGCTAAATTAGTTTCTCATTTTGCATTAAGTTTGATGTTTTAAATATGTAGATTTCACTTCCTTAGGCCTGCACTTTTTGGATTTGAGATTTGGGTCATCAGTGTGCAAACTGCATTAGATAAGATTATAGACAAATAGTCCACTTTCAAGATCAATTATCAGAGGGTAGAATTTGATAATAGCTTTTGATTTTCATAGCACAAGTAGATTTTAGGACAAATTAGTTATATTAGGGCTTATTTTAGTTTAAAAAGCTTATTTGTATATCTGTTTTTGATCTGCAATTTAGCTTTTTGTCTTTTCATTCAAAAACCAAAAGTAAGGTAAAACTACATAAGCAGCTTTTTCATTAAGCTTTTTCCTTAAGCATTTGATTTTCAAAATAGTTTTTAAAAGATGTTTTATGTAGCTTTTAGGTCAAGGTTTTAAGTGGTATAAGCCAAAAGTCCACAAGGATCCTTTTTCTTATCTGAAAATAAGCTCAAAGTTTCCCTTAAAGCCTATTTGGTTAACAGTTTGTACCAAACTGCTTATTTGAGATTTTAAGCTTATAGGCCCTTAGTTTCTGCTTAATTTCTTCTTTAACTATCTTATTAGGTCAGATTTAAGTATTTTATAGCTTATTAGGGTCAGTTTTAGCTTGTTTAGGCTTTTCATTAAAAAACCAAAAACATAGTTAATCTATACAAGTAGCCTTTTTAGTTAGCTTTTTAAGTACTTATTTGAATTTCAAAATGCATTTTGTTTGTAGTTTTAAGTAGCTTTTTAACTAGTCTTTAAGATGGTATAAGCTAGAAAGCCATAAGGTTCCATTTTCTTTGTTGAAAATAAACTCAAAAAGTGCTTAACAGCCTGTTTGGCAAACAGTTTTAGTATAAGTGTTTTTTAGGATTTTCAGCTTACGGCTTATCCATTTTGCTTATTTCTAGTTTAGTTTTGCTTATTAGGTTAGTTTTAGGATAGTGATAGCTTTATTTGTCTAGCTTTAGCTTATTAGTTTTTTAGCGTTATCAAGTTTTGATAAAAAATAATCTAGTATATAGCATTTTGTCTGTTTTAATAAGCTATTTTCTGCTTAATTTTGATTTTTTTAAGATGTTTTCATTTAATGTTGTTAGTTTTTCTTAAGTTTTAAAACTTGGATTCAAAAGATTTTAGACAAACTAAAAAGGGGAAGAGGGAAATTGTGGTGTGAGCAGGACTTGAACCCACAACCTCTAACCTCCTCATAACCCCTTTTTATAACATACACACAATTCAGATCACAGCGCCTTTGGGACTTTTACATCCTAAGGTGCATTTTTAATTCTTTTACCACCTTTTTGAGTTTTAGTTATCAAAAGCACTTCGAGTGCTATTAAACTTTTTCCTGGCTTATTGAGTTTAGCACTTTAGGATTTTATATTTTTCTTGCATTTATGCTTTGATAAGATATCTTTTAGTCATTTTCTTAGATTTTTAATTCAAAGTTAGTATTTTTAATCATTTTTTTCTATTAAAAAACTTAAAAAATCCATAATAAAGATTGAAAAATTACTCAAAATAAATAAAATTCTTTTTTATAAATTTTTCTTTCTTTCATATTTGAGGTTAGGTTTGTAAATTTACTTCGTAGGGGTTAAAAACCTATATTTAAACATTTCTTTTTTTAAAAAATTTCTCTTTTTAAAAGAACGGATTTGATTCTGTTCTAGTTATCTTCGTTTTTAAACTTTACGCGCCCTCGATTTAGGATTTCCTTAGCTTTTTCTTACAAGTTAGTAATTAGGATTAGGAAAAGTTTAAAAAATCATTTTTTGGTTTAATTTAGGTTTTAATTGTCGCGTTTCTTTAATTCCCGTTTACGTTTTAATGCTTACGTGTTTAATTCTCATTTCTTGTTTACTTGTTTTCGTGCATTTATCTACTTGTCATTTATATTTAGTAGGATTTAGAAATCCCAATCAAAATCTTTAAAAACCATTCCATATGGGCGATCACGGACATTAACTTATTTTCATATCACGCTTCGGCAGGGAAACGACCCGGGAGGTTTTTGAGACAACTTTGGTTAAAAGTTTGTTTCTTGAATCCGACAGAAAATACTTACTATACTATAATTATCTAATCCTTATATACTTATATATTATATAGAGTGTGTTCGGAGACGGATCAGACATTCATGTTGGGAGCAAAGGAAGCTCGCCAGGATCCGAACATTGTGACGGGTACATTTACATTGAACAATCATTTTGCCACTACATTATTTAACTTTGGTGTACGACTATAGTTTTGTTACACTACTTTTATACCTCTGTTGCTTAGAGCACCACAGTACAAATTAGGTTTCAAATATTGGATTGTGATAGCAGCGGGCAGCTATTAGAGATTGATAAGGTTATTAAGGGTTAGGAAAGTGAGGGTCATGTCTTTGACACGACTTGAAACTTATTGGGCATAAGAGTTTGGATGTGATTTCTAGGTATAGACTGGTTGTCTAATTATAAGGCTAAAATAATTTGCCATGAGAAGGTAGTAAGGATACCACTACCGATGGCAAGGTGCTTAGAGTATTAGGAAAGTGACCGGAAGAGAAAGCGATATTTTTTATGGGTGCTAGGCTGTGATATAGATCACAAGAATGGATAGTTGTGGCTTAGAGATTTCCTAAGGTTATTCCGAAGGGACCTATATGGATTTACCGCATATTCAGAAATTGAGTTTTGAATTGATGTTAATCCTTGGAGCTACAAGGTAGAAAAGTTCCTATCTTTGGCACTTTTGATTTAGGGAAGTTGTCAGGACAACTCAAGGAAACTCCAAGACAAAGATTTCATTCGACCAAGTTCGTCACCTTGGGGAGCGCCGGTATTATTCGTTAAGAAAAAGGATGGTTCTTTTAGAATGTGTATTGACTATAGAGAATTGAACAAGTTGACTGTTAAGAATCATTAGCCGCTTCCTATGATTGATGATCTTTTGATTCAATGCCAAGGGTCACATAATTTTTCTCAAAAGATAGATCTTAGGTCTGGATACCATCAGCTGAGAGTGCATGAGGATGACATTCCAAAGACTGCGTTTAGAACTCGTTATGGACATTTCGAGTTCACAGTAATTCCCTTTGGTCTGACTAACGCACCAGCGGTATTTATGGATTTGATGAATAGAGTTTGTAGGCCTTATCTTGATAAGTTTGTGATAGTGTTTATAGACGATATCTTAATCTACTCTAAGACTCAAGAGGAGCATGTAGAACACTTAAGGTTAGTCTTGGGACTGCTCAAAAAGGAGAAACTGTATGCTAAGTTTTCTAAGTGTGAATTCTGGCTAAGAGAAGTGTAGTTTCTTGGGCATGTGATAAATGGTAATGGGATTCATGTAGACCCTAGCAAGATTGAAGCTGTTAAGAATTGGAAATCCCCTAGAACTTCGACTGAGGTTCGTTCGTTCTTAGGATTGGCTGGGTATTACCGTAGGTTCATTGAGAACTTTTCTAAGATAGCTAAGTCTCTTACTATCTTGACTCAGATGTGTAAGACTTTCGATTGGGGTGAGGAACATGAATTGACATTTCAAACCTTGAAGGATAAGATGTGTAATGCGCCTATTCTAGCTCTCCCTAATGGACCAAAAGACTTTATGGTATATTGTGATGCGTCTAGGATAGGACTAGGCTATGTGTTAATGCAAAGAGGTAAGGTGATAGCCTATGCGTCTAGGCAGATGAAAATTCATGAGAAGAATTATACTACCCATGATTTGGAGTTGGGTGCGGTCGTGTTTGCACTTAAGATCTAGAGACATTATCTGTACGGGATAAAAGTGTCATCTATACGGATCATAAAAGTCTTCAGCATATCTTTAGTCAAAAAGACTTGAATATGTGACATCATCGCTTGATAGAGTTGTTTAGTGATTATGACTGTAAAATTCGTTACTATCCTGGTAAGGCTAATGTGGTGGCTGATGCCCTAAGTAGGAAGGAAAGAGTAAAGCCTAAGAGAGTTATAGCTATGAATATGACCCTTCAATAGTGTATCAAGGATAGGATACTAACGGCTCAGAAAAAGGCTATGGATGAGTCTGCAGGATTGTAGAAAGGTTTGGATAAGATGATAGAACAGATAAGCGATGGAACTTAGTACTACCTAGATCAAATATGAGTACCTTTGAAGGGTGAGGTGAGAACCCTGATAATAGATGAAGCCCATAAGTCGAAGTACTATGTACACCTAGGGTTGATAAGATGTATTATGATTTGAGAGATAGGTATTGGTGGCTTGGAATGAAAAAGGACATAGCCGAGTATGTTAGTAAGTGTTTGACTTGTTTAAAGGTTAAGGTTGAGCATCAAAGGACATCTGGCCTGCTCCAGCAACCTGAGATTCCCGTATGGAAATGGGAAAGAATAGCTATGGATTTTGTGACTAAGTTGCCTAGGACTAGTAGTGGGCATGACATAATCTGGGTCATTGTTGGCCAATTGCCTAAGTATGCTCATTTTCTACCTATGCGTGAGGATTATAAGATGGATAGATTGGCTAGATTGTATTTAAATGAGATAGTTTCTAGACATGGTGTGCCGATATCGATCATATTGGATCGTGATAGTTGTTTCTCATCAAGGTTTTGGCAATCAATGCAAGAGGCATTA
Organism: Tanacetum coccineum; assembly: GCA_026074375.1. Taxonomy (NCBI): domain Eukaryota; kingdom Viridiplantae; phylum Streptophyta; class Magnoliopsida; order Asterales; family Asteraceae; genus Tanacetum; species Tanacetum coccineum. Next base: position 76,503 of record BQNB010002471.1, on the reverse strand, counting down.
GAAACTCGTTTAGACATGAGTACGACTTATCACCCTCATACCGATGGTCAGAGTGAGCATACTATTCAGAGTTTGGAAGACATGCTTAGAGCGTGTGTCCTGGACTTCGGAGGAAATTGGGATGTTCATCTTTCGTTGGTTGAGTTTTCATATAACAATAGTTATCATTATAGTATGAGATGTGCTTCGTTTGAGGCATTGTATGGTAGAAAGTTTTGTTCCCTAATTATGTAGGCTGAGGTTGGAGAAGGTCAGTTGATAGGACCTAAGTTAGTGCAAGAGACTACTGAGAAGATCTCGCAGATTAAGGATAGACTTAAGGCTGCGATTGATCGCCAAAAAAGTTATGCTGATAAGAGGAGGATGCCTTTAGAGTTTAGTGTAGGTGACTATGTCTTGCTCAAAGTGTCGCCTTAGAAAGGTGTGGTACGATTTAGGAAGAAAGGGAAATTAGCACCTAGATTTGTTAGACCGTTTGAGATTATTAAGAAAGTATGCCCTGTGGCCTATCGACTAGATTTGCTTGAGGAGTTGAATGGTGTTCAGGACACGTTCCACGTGTCGAACCTTAAGAAGTGTTTGGCTAATCCAACACTGCAAGTGCCTTTGAATGAGATTCGAGTTGATGCTAAGTTGAATTTTGTAGAAGAGCCTGTGGAAATTTTGGAAAGAGAATTTAAAAAGCTGAAGCGTAGTAGGATTGCCATCGTCAAGGTTCGATGGAATTCGAAACGTGGCCCTGAATTTACGTGGGAACGTGAAAATCATATGAAATTGAAGTACCCGCATTTGTTTATTGATGTTAGTAGTTGAATTTTGGGGATGAAATTCTTTTTAGGGGGTAGAATGTAACCTTTGCCCTTTTTGTGTTCTGAATATTTCATTTATAGTCCTTTGACTATTTGACTTTAGTCAGTTTATTCAGATTTTGTACCGTGTTGACGGTGGTGATTTTATGAGAATTATAGTGAATTTTGGTTTATTGTGATTAATAATCCCTTTTGGAAGGTATTATTGTGTTATTTGTATTCCGGGTGGTTTGACCTTTGAATTTTGAGAAATGCCGAAAAACGAGTTTGACACGCCCGTTAATGTCCAAATGAGTTTTGAAAAGTTTAAAGTGTAAATATGTCGTGTAAATACTCTAGGTTAATGGAAAAATATTTTTAAGGTGAATAAAAATGCTAATTAACTATGGGGTAAATTTTACGGTTGAGTTTTACGAGTATTTAAGTGATCCCGGCTCCTATCGCCGGTCAAATAAGTCAAGAAGGGACAACATGGCATTTTTTAGCAAGCTTGTCTAAAAGTTGTACACTTATATTCTTCCACTAGACATTTTATGCATTCCATTTTCATTTCATAAAAAAACACACACATTGTGTGTGTATGGTGCGTCCGACCTAAGCCATCAACAAAAACATATAAATTTTCCAACTTTGATCGAGAACGTGATATTCCGGGTTGATACGACATTTGCGATCTTCATTTAAACAAAGTTGGGTTTTCGTAGTTCTGACACAATCTACGATTATGAAGATTTTACTTGTAAGTATTCAAATTAAATTTTGATTTGTCCATTTGGGTGTATTCTGATGCCATAGAAGTTAGTTGTACAGATGATCGTCGAGAAAAACAATTATTGGAAACGAAACGAATAAAAAGGCGTGTTAGGATCGTTGGATTAAAACAATAAAAAGGGGGGTTTTTGGTAGTTTTTGATGTTGTGGTCCGTTGATGGTTAGAACTAAAAAATTTGCTAGTAAGCTTATTTTTTATAGTAGCTTGTTATACTTATTCGGAAACCTATTTTTAAGCTATTTCTTGGCTTATTTTGGGCTTATATGCCACGTGATTTTTCAAAATCACTATGAAAATCATTTTGACTATTTTTGTGTTATGTCGTATGTTTGTGGACTATTTTCGAGGCTTATGGTAGTAACCAAATACAAGACGTAGCTTATTAGCTTATTTTTAAGCTTAATATACGTATTTTGGAGCTTATGGACTCACGACCCAATAAGTCTATTTAAGTCGTAGCTTAATGATGGCTTATATGTCCCGTATTATTTGTACTTATTTAGTATAAGATAAGCTTATGTATATAAATGACCTTTGGTTTTGGATCGTATTTTGGACTTATAAATATCTTAATGCTTAAAGCCCAATAAGCGATATTTAGTCGTTATAAGAGTTTTGACGGACGGACTTTAGAAAGTGAAAGAGAAATTTACGAGTGATAATGAACGATATTTTTGGAAAGAATTTTAATAAACGTTAAAGATTTAGATTTTGGAGTTTTGTCGAAAAAGTGTTCGAATTTAATGAAAAGTATTGAAAATAAAGGATTTGAAACCTGGAAAAACGTTGTAAGAGTGGAGCGTACGCAGATCATGTCAAAATTTCATAAAAAAGTCATACTTAGAAATTTTCCTAAAAACATGATTTTTGGATTTTAAGTAATAAAATGTTATTTAATTATTTTATTTATTTAATAAATTCACTAAAAGAGAAAAAATAAAATTTTTTCACGAATATACGTATTTTGGAGCTTATGGACTCACGACCCAATAAGTCTATTTAAGTCGTAGCTTAATGGATGGGCTTATTATGGTCTGGATTATTTATACTTATTAGTATAAGCTTATGTATATAAATGGACCTTAGTTTTAGATCGTATTTTGGACTTATAAATATCTTAATGGACCCTTGTTGGGCCTTAAAGCCCAATAAGCGATATTTAGTCGTTATAAGAGTTTTGACGGACTTTTGAAAGTGAAAATGTATTTACGAAGTGATATTGAACAATATTTTGGGAAAGAAATTTTAGTAAACGTTAAAGATTGAGATTTTGGAGTTTAGTCAAAAAGTATCGAATTTATGAAAAGTGTTGAAAATAAGGTTTGAAACCTTGGAAAACGTTGTATGAGCGTACGGGTCATGTCAAAATTTCATAAAAATTCCATACTTAGAGATTTTCCTAAAAACATGATTTTTGGATTTTAAATAATAAAATGTTATTTAATTATTTTATTTATTTAATAAATTCACTAAAAGACGAAAAATATAATTTTTCTTGAAACTTCACAAATATGTTTGTTATGAGTAAACGTTCCATTTTCAACTCTAATATGATTATTTTCACGGTGACTAAGGTTACCGAATGGACTTATTGAGATATATTTATAATTATTAATTATAAATATTTACGCATATTACTTATCTATTTCTCTAAAATAGTATAAGTATATATTATTGAGTAATGGGATTGATATGATTGTTGTGATATGTCGTCAATCATCACACCACTAAATTGTCATAGCTTTTTGGTTTAAGGTCAAACCTATGAGCTTACCAACATTATTGTTGACGTTTTTGAGTATCATTTTCAGGTGAAGTGAAAGAGGAATAAGTTGGTGATTGTGATAACAGACTTAGAAGTATCTCGTGTGGATTTTCATGAGAAGTCTTGCTTGTTTATTTTATTTGGCTTTAGTATTTGGAGATTTTGGTTTAAGTTTGGATTTGGACCCATGTATGGGCTTTTGGATAATTGTAAGAGATTGTGGATTTTGATAGTGATTTGGGACATCACTCGAGATTGTTCAAGGTTGATGGTATTCGTAACACTTGAAGTTTATACATTGTAGTTTTCTCTATTTTGTATCTTGTGTTATGGTTGATCATTTTGTTGCATTCCCGAGTTTCTGCCGTTGTTGGGGTGTGACACATTTAGCGTATGCAACAAGCTTTTTAAACCACTTGCTGGCCCAAGTGGACGAGTAAAGTCTCGTGAGGGTTTCCAGAGAACATACCCACAAAGCTTATTTACCAATATACCCAGTTTTGTAAAACTTTTAAACATTTTAATGGTTTTCAGGAAGGGATTACGGCGTAACCCATGTGTGTATTATGCCGTAATTATGTGGTGGCCAATTTTTGAAAATCTATTAGATCTAATTACGGTGTACCCTTAGGAAGAATTACGCCGTAACAACATTGATTATGTCATAACTATAAGAGTTACACCATAACGTGTTGCATATCAACAAATAATCAACCACATAAAACGAGTCCAGGAGATGTCAAATTCCATCCCTTGTAGTGAGAACCAACAAAACCAACTAAGAAATATACAAAACCAACTACATACACACTAACTAACGTTGTGTAATAAAACTGAGCAAAAAGAGGAGCACACATTAATGGTAAATACTTGACTCATGAATACCACATGAATAAAAAAATTGAGGTTGGAAGGCTTAATATTTAGATACAGGCGACAGATTGGTAATTAGAGCCAAGGTTATAGAGAACTAGGTGGATTGGCCTAGACTATAACCTAAGATCCGTCGTTTAGTTGCGTATAGGATCTATGTGCGCGGTGTTCCACTTTTGTTTGCTTTCGCGTGTTCGCGGCTTCGTGCTTTAGTTATGTCAGTCATTGAAATGTGTGAGCTCAATATTGAGTATGACTGGGAAAGGATGCGAATATAAGTACGGTGGCTAACGTAGTTATAAGCGTATCACAACTCACTCATACTTAGTAATGTCGTTCACACAAATCGATGTTGACACCGTAAGGTGGTATTATGTGTATATCTATATATAAAGTAAGATATTCTATATATATGCGAGTCTTCCTGCTTACCTAATGTTGCCCATGTTCTCCCTCATATAGATAATGCGCAGGGATGGACCGAGTGTTGGTCCGGCTGTTGCTGTAATAATTTAGGAGGGGGAAAGGGTGTACGGGTTGGTTGAGTCTGGGAGGGGGTAGAAAGACTAGGAAGGTATATGATGAGGCGTATTGATGATTTGAATGGTAAAAGAAATGACCAGTGTAGAGGGAGTCAATGGGGCTTGTTGGGTACTTAATGGGGAGCAAACCTGATCTCGACGATCATTGCCCAACAAATACAGAAACTCTTACCCGTCATGTTAGCTCAGGTTGGTAACCAAGGAAATTTTGGCAAATTCATAATATGGTAATGTAGTTAATGAGAACGTTAGGAGGGATTGTTAGGAATGGGATACTAAATGGCAAAAAACCGGGTAGGGTAGGTTGTTCATATAAGGAGTTTTCTTAGATTGTAACCTTAAGGGAACATGATGTATAAGGAGGTGTTGTAGTTTACTGTTGGATTTAGATATATGGAGTTTTGTGCAATATTATGAGTGGTTGTGTGTTGACCAAAATGTAAAAACCAATAGTTGTTTATTTGTGGGGTAAGGCTTTAACGTGGTTGGAACTCTTAGATTCCGGCACGCTAAGCGGGAAGTTGCTTATTAGTATGTTCACTGAATGCCTTTATGTTAATGAGTGATAGAAGAGTTTTTGTCTAGTCATGAGATGCAAAAGTTAGAATCTGAGTTGTGGAATCACGCCATGGTCGGAGCTGGCCATCCTGCGTATACTGATAGGTTTCATGAATTATCTAGATTAGTTCCACATTTGGTAACTCCAGAAAGTAGAATGATTGAGAGGTATGTCTATGGCCTTGCTATACAGATCCGTGGGATGGTGGCAGCAACGGAGCCAAAGACTATACAAAAGGCTGTACAGATTTCTGGTGCACTGACCGATGAGGCTGTGAGAAATGGATCAATTAAAAAGGTTGAGAAAAAAGGAAATGTGGGGGAACCTAGCAAGGATAAGAATGGTAGGGATGATAATAAGAGGACTAGGACTGGGAATGCTTTTGCTATTACCGCAAACCCTATAAGAAGAGAGAATACGGGTACTTGGCCCAAGTGTACCACCTGCAACTCCTACCATGCACTAGGACGGCCTTGTTGCACATGCTTCAACTGTAACTGCCCGGGTCATTTGGCAAGGGATTGTAGAGGCGTGCCGAGAAACGTGAATCCTGTCAATGCTAGAAACCCAACTGTTAGGGCATGTTATGAGTGTGGTAGTACCGACCATGTCAGGTCAGCTTGTCATAGATTGAATAGGGCACAAGGACCGAAAGAAAATCGTCCAAACCAAGTTGCTGCTAATAACGGGGGTCAGGGTCATGGAAACCAAGGGAATCAAGCTAGGGGTAGGGCATTCATGTTGGGAGCAGAGGAAGCTCGCCAAGATCTAAACATTTTGAATTTTAAATAATAAAATATTATTTAATTATTTTAATAATTTTAATAAATTCACTAAAAGACGAAAAATATAAATTTTCTCAAAACTTCTCGAATATGTTTACTATGAGTAAACGTTTCATTTTCAACTCGAATATGATTATTTTCACGGTGACTAAGGTTACCGAATGGACTTACCGAGATATATTTATAATTATTAATTATAAATATTTACGTATATTACTTATCTATTTCTCTAAAATATTATAAGTATGTATTATTGAGTAATGGGATTAATATGATTGTTGGGATATGTCGTCAACCATCACACCACTAAATTCTTATGAGTAATTGTACAACGCGTCTAAACTCTATGCATCAAACGTGAAGATTGTTTTGGAAATGGATGATTAAATTGGGACATTAACTGGACTAGGTCGTGTGCGGGCGTCGTTGCATTTTGTTGTGTGATTGAGATTTGGTTGCTAAAGACTTGCATAAGGTGAGTTCTTGTAGCCCCATTTTTCTACTGTTTTTCGTTGGGGGAAAATGATACTCAAATGTGTTTTGAAATGTTTTGAATTGATTTATGCGAAATGTGGTTTTGTTTTTGGGACAAGATATGTGCTTATGACTGCTATGTGAATATTATGTGTTGCATGATTGTTTAGATCAGATGGGTACGCCTACCTAGTATTTGTATGATTATTGGAGCGGATGGGTACGCCTACCCTAGTTTGTGTGTGGTCCTGCCCTAATTTTAGTGCTCCAGCTGGTAGGCCCTTTAGGTGCATAAGTGACATATGGTGATTAACTAGCGAGGATGCTATGTAAGGGATTGTTTGCATATATTCACTGTCATATAGCACTATTGTCCACTCTTTGAAATATTGGCACAACGTTTGGGTTTAAGGTCAGACCTACGAGCTCACCAACATTATTGTTGACATTTTCGAGTATCATTTTCAGGTGAAGTGAAAGAGGATTAGTTTTGATTTATGTGGTAGCAGACTTAGAAGTATCCCGAGTGGATTTTCATGTGAAGTCTTGCTTGTTTATTTTATTTGGTTTTTGTATTTGGAAGATTTGGTTTAGTTTGGATTTGGACCCCTGTGTGGGCTTTTGGATAACTGTAAGAGATTGTGGATTTAGCTGTGATTTGGGACATCACTCGAGGTTGTTCGAGGTTGATGGTCTTCATAACACTTGAGGTTTTTGCAATGTAGTTTTCTATATTTTGTATCTTGTGTTATGATTGATCATTATGTTGCCGACCCCGAGTTTTCGCCATTGTCGAGGTGTGACAGATTGGTAATCAGAGCCAAGGTTATAGAGAACTAGGTGGATTGGCCTAGACTATAACCTAAGATCCGTCGTTTAGTTGCGTATAGGATCTATGTACGCGGTGTTCCGCTTTTGTTTGCTTTCGCGTGTTCATGGTTTGGTGCTTTAGTTATGTTAGTCATTGAAATGTGTGAGCTCAATATTGAGTATGACTGGTGATGTGTTTCAAAAGCTTTAAATTTATAATGACTTAAAATACCAATTTTATTATAGGGAAACACACGGGTAAAAGTATAACCCACGTATGTAGTATAATATTTTTAGGTAAGACCAGGTCGTTCCACAGGGATTTGAGTAGTGTTTAGATAATCAGAAAGAAAATAAACTTTAACTTGAAAATAACTTTTTGTTTTACCAATGATAATAAAGATGACTACTCGGATAGTTGAAAATAATTTATAAGTGATGGAAATGATTAAGACCATGAAGATGAAACCTTAACTTATAAAAAGGGTCACTCAAATAATCCAGTTACTAGTATATCAAAGCTTATTTGTTTATCAATTTACGAAAGTGGATTTCTCGGCATAAACGATAAAGACCATAGACAAATCTTTAAAACCACATAGATCATAACGGGTCTTTCGACCTATACCGATATGATTATATAATCTAAGTTGATAAGCAAAAAAGATGGATAAATAAGATATAATTAGGAATTGCAACATAAGCTTGAGATTAAAGAGATCATGATCATACCAAACACTTATTCATTATCATACATCACCGAGTAGTCATGAGAGATTTTAGCCTCTCATGCTAAGTAGTTCACAACCAAGAACATAGCATTCAATAGAAAACTCATTATATTTCTTTTATACTAGTATGATATTTTTCCTCGTTCTCATTCTTTAATCTTGAATCATCCAAAAATATAAGGTGTATATTCTTGGAGAAAGGGTTTATATGGGATGATGAAGAATGGATGTTTGTGCGAGAGATGGTTTTTGTTTTTGTGATATATCAAAATGAGAGATTTTGAGGCTCTATTTATAGGCTGAAATTCGGGTGAAAGTGCGGCACACAAAAGATTGTGCGGCGCACTTGGTGATTAAATGCATAAGTAATCAAATGTTTAGATGAGTAAGTGTGCGCACAAGTGAATATGCTACGGCGTACTTATGGGTATATGCAGTACATTAATGTCTCCATAAATTCTTCATATCAGATGGAAAGTGCGGCGCACAAAGGAAATTGTGTGGCGTACTTGTTGAGTTAATGCGAATTTGACTGTCTTTGACTTTGAAGGAAAGGGCGGTTTACAACTTATACTTTGGGCTTGATGGTTGATCTATCTTTGAATGAATGTGTTTCTTTCACTGTAAAAGTATTTGATTTTGATGTATCTAACCCTCGGATTTCTTCAAGTGACCCCTCAAAACAATTAAGCTATAAGTATCGAAAGATCACGAGAAATGATAAAAAATATACAAAACCACCCATGAGAAAACACAATGTATAAAATTTGGGCGTTTATCAATCCCTCCCACACCTGGCTTATTGCTATGCCCTTAAGCACTCGATAGCGAAAAACTAAAATCCTTAATCGTGAAGTGGGAAGAAAATTGATTTTATAAGAAGTTTGCTATTAGGTAACTTTCAGGCAAATAGGACAATATAACATAGCACCTCACATAGGGATATTGTTTGATTTTTAATTCACTCACGCCACTCGGATAGGGTTATATTTTTGTGAAGAACACTCAGTTCGCACAGACATAATCATACAGCTACCATAGGCTTGTACTTAACACATAAACTTGATCGAAGGGCGGAATTTGATACTTGAGCGGATACAATCTTATACGTGTCGAAACTTGAGCCTTATTTGACTATCTATATATATTTTTTTTCATAGCCACGATGAATCATAAACTAAGCTTTGGCACAGTACTTCTTCTTTTAACATTAACTTAGACTTTTAGCAATTTAGCACTAAAGGGAGCACTTGCAAGAATATGGACTTGCGGAATTCATATCATATGATTAATCAGGCTTCGGTCTAGTAAATGATGATCAAGCACAAGTTCTAGAGCTTCTAAATTATCGCACTCTTAAAATAATGATCAAGCCAATACCATTGCTTGCTACCATGTTTGAAAAGGCGACAAAACCACATATACAACATCCAATACCGATGAATATATACATAAATGATTGCTCACAGGGTTCCTTAACTCGAACAACAAAAGGCATCAAATTATCTTAGACACCAAAAGTGGGGTACCCAAATATTTATAGAGGCTTATAATTCTTACAATTTAGTAGATAGGTGTGCTAGCTATAGAGTCAATTCAGTTGGATTTGCCTTACTAAGAGCATTTTTTAATTTTTGAAAGCATATATATAAATTTTGATTTTTTTTAGAAAAAATTTTAACAGGGCAAACATGGAGGGATATGAAATTATTTCCTATATTGGCACTCCCTCACACTTAAGTTGAACATGTCACCCCCCTCAATGAAGTTGAAACTGAATAATAGAGATAAAATAGAGAAAATTAAGGGAAAGAGCGTACTTCCCGGGGCATATAGATATATAGCTGCGAGAGAGCTATTCTTGAGCAGACTTCATAATTTTCCAAAATCTTTAAACTATATTACCTGCATAAAAGTAAACAAACAAAAAGCCACGACAAAAGAACATATTTTTGATGATTTTTTTTATAAAAAATTAAATTAAGGATATGAAAGAAGAAATGGAGAATGGGACTGTCCACACATAGTCAGCACCAGGGTTTGCTCCTGAGAAGCGCTTAATATTTAAGAGAGTCGTTAGCTATACCTCATACTTCGGGAGTCAATCTTTGGGAAAAAAGGAATTAACTTACTGCTTCCCTTTAGTCATTACTCTTATTAATATAGTTTAAAGTCGATGGCCATTACTATGAACGTCTTTCCAGCCTTTCCATAGAGTTCAAACAGAACCGATGGATACATATTTTACTACGTATGGTCCTAGCCAACGGGATCTGAGTTTCGGTTGTTTGAATTTATACTTGGAGTGAAATAGCAGAACTTTGTTTCCTTGTTTGAATTCTTTCCTCATTCTTAATTTTCTGTCGTGCCAGACTTTTGTTTCTATGGCCTTTGTATAGACGAGAATTTTCATAGGCTTGATGTCTAAATTCGTCTAATTTGTGTAACTGGAACATTCGTTTTTCACCAGCAGCGATGAGATCTGGGTTGCAATTCTTCAAAGCCCAATATGCACGGTGTTCAATTTCAAATGGTAAGTAGCAGTTCTTTCCATAAATAAGTTTATAGGGTGTGGTACCGGTAGGTGTTTTGTAAGAGGTGTGAAAGGCCCACAGAGCATCATCAAGTTTTCTTGACCAAATGGCAGGATTGTCTTTAACAGTTTTTTTAAGAATTCTTTTAAGAGCTCTGTTCGTGTTTTCAACCTGACCACTAGTTTGAGGGTGATATGATGTAGAGAAACGGTGGTTAACTCTATATCTTTTCATCGTTTTTTCCATTATTTTGTTGCAAAAGTGAGTACCTCGTTCCGCTGATTAAGCTTTTGGGCATTTCGAAACGGCAAAATAGTTTCTTAAGGAAGGTAATAACCACAACGGTGCAATCAGATTGTTGGTAAATCTTGAGCTTCGGCCCATTTAAATACATAATCAACAGCGACAAGAATGTATTCAAACTTATGTGATTTTGGGAATGGTCCCACAAAATTAATACCCCATATATCGAAAATTTCACATACTTGAATGTTGTTTAAGGGCATCTCATCACGTTTTGATATAGTAGTGATTTAGATTTTAAATTTCAGTTTTAGCTCACGTTTTTAATTTTCGTGCATTTAAATTTCGTGCTAGTCAATTGTTTTTTGTTCATGCTATTATATTTGTAGTGTAATCCAAAATTCAAAAAATCCTTTATTATTCTTAACTCGAATCCGAATTATTCCCGAATCTCAATTCACGATTTCGTTGGGACACGACCCGAGAAGAAAAATACTTCCCGGTTAAAAATATACGTATTGTGTTTTCTTTAGTGAGATTTTACCTTTTATTTCTCTTGTTTGAGAAGTAATTTGGAAAGAATTTTCACGGGATTAATACTATATATATATATATATATAAATTTGACTAGTGCTTACACATCAACCAGTCTCTCCAGGAAAGTTATCATCAACATCATTGTCATCACTTGACTTGTCATTTTCAATTCGGGACAAGTGGTCAGCTGCAACATTTTCTGTTCCTTTTTTATCCTTGATTTCTATGTTAAATTCTTGTAAGAGTAAAATCCATCAAATAAGACGGGGTTTTGCATCTTGTTTTTTGAATAAATGCTTAAAAGCTGAAAGATCGGTGTGAATAATGGTTTTTGATAGAATAAGATAGGATCTGAATTTATCAAATGCAAAAACTACAGCCATAAGTTCTTTTTCGGTTACGGTGTATTTTTGTTGAGCTGGATTAAGAGTTTTACTTGCGAAATAGATCGGGTGAAATTTTTTGCCATCTTTTTGACCTAAGACAGCTCCAATTGTGAAATCACTTGCATCACACATAAGTTTAAATGGAAGATTCCAGTATGGGCTTATGATCACAGGAGCACATGCGAGTTTCTCTTTTAATAAATTGAATGCTTTTTGACATTCGTCATCGAATTCAAATGGAGTATCTTTTTCAAGCAGCTTAGATAGTGGTCGAGCAATTTTTGAGAAATCTTTTATGAATCTTTGGTAAAAACCGGCATGTCCAAGAAAGCTTCTAACACCTTTGATGTTAGTAGGGGGCGAAAGTTTTGAGATTACGTCGATTTTTTGCTTTGTCGACTTCAAGTCCTGCGCTAGATACCTTGTGTCCAAGCACAATTCCTTCTTTGACCATGAAGTGACATTTTTCCAAATTAAAAACAAGATGAGCATCTTTACAACGCTAGAGCAATTTATAGAGATTGTTTAGGCATTTGTCAAAAGAGTTTCCAAAGACGGAGAAATCGTCCATGAATACTAACATGCACCTTTGGAATGTGGCTAGGGCATTGCATAGCCTGAAAGGCATTCACCTATAAGCGTATGTTCCGAAAGGACATGTGAATGTTGTTTTTTCTTTATCATTATGATCGATAAGAATTTGAAAATATCCAAAAAAACCATCAAGGAAATAGAAATATTTATTTCCTACGAGTCTTTCTAACATCTGATCCATAAATGGCAAAGGAAAATGATCTTTTACGGTTGCTTCATTAAGTTTACGATAATCCATGCATACTCGCCAACCCGTAACGGTTCTTGTTGGGACAAGTTCATCATTTTCTTTTGTGACAATTGTGATACCTCCTTTCTTTGGTATACAGTGAATAGGACTAACCCAAGGACTATCGGCAATTGGATAAATAATACCGGTATCTAAGAGTTTTACAATTTCTTTCTTAACAACTTCTTGTATATTTGGATTCAACCTTCTTTGTTTTTGAACAACGGGTTTCTTGTCATCCAGAAGTTGTATCTTGTGCTTGCAGAATGATGGGCAGATACCAGGAATGTCAGTCGTTTTCTAGGCAAAAGCTTCTTTATGTTTTTTAAGGACGGATACAAGTTTGCCTTTGTTTTGAGCAGATAATTAAGATGATATGATTACAGGGAGAAAGGATTGTTCTTCTAAGAATACATATTCCAAGTTATTCGGAAGAGGTTTGAGTTCAAGATCCGTAGGAGGTTCTTCAATTGATGTCTTGATTTTATAATATGTGTTTATGGTGATTTTTTCGAATGGTGGTTCTTCTGTATCGGATTCAGATTCGGAATTTTCATCTTCAGCCATTGCTATGAATTCATTAAATTTAGAAAAAATTTCTTCTTTGAGAAGGGTTCCTTCAATGGAATGGATGATTTTACTTCCTTCATCTAGAAGAGCGTCAAAATCTTCTTCTAAAATTTCATCGATAACATCGATACTAAAACAGGTATCATCGTTTGAGTAAGAGTGTTTCATTGCAGAGTCGATATTAGAGATCATTCATTCAGTCTTAACTCCAAGATTGAGTTGTTTCTGTTTAACTCGAATAACTGCATCAGCAGTGTGAAGAAAGGGTCGTCCCAAGATGAGGGGAACTTTACTATCTTCTTCCATTTTGAAAATAACAAAATCGGCAGGAAAAATGAATTTAGCAACTTTAACAAGCATATTTTCAGCTATTCCAACAGGGTATTAGAACGATCTATCGGCTAATCTCACGCTCATTTTGGTAGGTTTAAGAGTTTCGAGAGATAGTTTCGCATATAAGGAATATGGCATAAGGTTAATGCTAGCATCAAGATCGGATAAAGCATTACAAGAAAAAGTTTTGTATAAATTACATGGAATAAGGAAACTTCCGGGGTCTCCAAGTTTTGGTGGAACTTTATTCTGGATCATCGTTGAACTTTCGTCGCTAAAGAAAGCGGCAGAAATTTGTTCGATTTTATGCTTGTTGCTTATGAGTTCTTTGAGAAATTTTCCATAGTTAGGCATTCCGGCTAAGACGTTGACAAGAGGGATATTGATTCGGACGGCTCGGATCATGTCAAGGAATTTTCCGTATTGGGCTTCCATTTTTTCTTTTCTAAGGCGTTGAGGATACATAATTTTTGGTTTGTATGGTTTGGGTAATGGTGTTTCTTTAACTGGTTTTTTGGTTTGAATCTTTGGTTGTGGTGTAGGTTCATCGTCTTCATCAACGCTATAGAAGTTGATAGGGTTTTTGGTTTTGTTTTGTTCTTTATTCGGGTTTTCTGGTAGATTGTAAGATTTACCACTTCTTATGAATACGACATTCACATGCTCGTTATGAGCTTGCGGCGGTTGGTAAGCTTTAGAATTGCTACCTCATGGTTTGGTTGAGTGTTGCTTGGAAGATATCCAGAAGGTCGACCAGATCGCTTGTCAGCAAGTCTGTCGAACTTAGTTTCAAGATTCTGGATTGAAGCTTGATGATTTTTGGCTACTGTTTCGAGTTGAGTTTTGAGGTCCATAAATGTTTCTTTAACAAAAGCATTGGTTTATTGCTGAGACTTCATGAAATCATTGAATTATTTCGGAAGATCATACGGTTTATCATCGGTATTGGATCGATAGTTGTCTCGATTATAATCATTTCGTCCGCTTGAACGCCAATTATCGCGATTCGAGTCTCGGTCGCGGTAATCATTGTAAAAACGAGTCTTACGGAAAGTTTTGATGAATTTAGCTTCTTCTTCACGGTACATAGGTATGTCATCATCGTCAAGATCGGATATTGGTTGTTTAGCACGAGATTGGAGTTCTTTGTACTGAGCATCTATTTTTATGGTCATGGCATCCATTCAGACCATAATTTTGTCAGTATCGGTATTGCTGCTACCTTCATCGGAAAAAGCAACAGTTTTCTTAAGAGATGATTTGGTCTTTTGATTTTTAGCCCAATCGAGCTTGAGTAGGACTTTATCTTCGAGAAGCTGATAAGCTTGATTTGGAGTTTTATAGAAGAAAATACCACCAGCTGCGGCATTCAGAACTTCTTGGGTTATTTCGCTGAGACCATGATAGAAGATTTTGACCATATTACCTTTGGACAGATTAAGACCATGGCAGTTTCAGAGCATTTCTTTCATACGAAGCCAAGCATCGGTTAGAGATTCGTTTTCATATTAAGAAAAGGCACGGATTTCTCTGAGGAGTCGGTCAAAAGAGCTGGGGGAAATAATCGGCTAATGAAAGCAGTTTGAAGTTCATCCCACGTTTCAATAGTTCCTTCGTTGAGTTCGTTCAACCATGTTTTTGCTTCTCCAATTAGTGATAGGGGAAACATCATGCGATTCAAGTCTCGGTCACTATAATCATTGTAAAAACGAGTCTTACGGAAAGTTTGCATGAATTTAGCTTCTTCTTCACGGGACATAGGTATGTCATCATCGTCAAGATTGGGTGTTGGTTGTTTAGCACGAGATTGGAGTTCTTTGTAGTGAGCATCTATTTTTATGGTCATGGCATCCATTCGGGCCATAATTTTGTCAGTATCGGTATTACTGATCCTTCATCGGCGAAAGCAACAGTTTTCTTAAGAGATTCCTGTTTTTGGTTTCTTTTGATTTCTTAGCCAAATCAAGCTTGAGTATGGACTTTATCTTCGAGAAGTTGATAAGGCTTGATTTGGTGTTTTTATAGAGGAAAATACCACCAGGTTGCGCCCAATTCAGAACCTCTTGGGTTAGTCGTTGAGACCATGATAGAAGATTTTGATTAATATTACCTTTGGAAAGGTTATGACCATGGCAATTTTAAAGCATTTCTTTCATACGAAGCCTAGCATCGATTAGAGATTCGTTTTCATGTTGAGAAAAGGCATGGATTTCTCCGAGGAGTCGGTCGAAAAGAGCTGGGGGAAGAATCGGCTAATGAAAGCAGTTTGAAGTTCATCCCACGTTTCAATAGTTCCTTCATTGAGTTCGTTCAGCCATGTTTTTGCTTCTCCAGTGAGTGATAGGGGAAACATCATCAGGCGGACAACTTCATTTTCAGTATCTCTGTATTTAAACATATCGTAGATTTTGAGAAATTCATGAATGTGTTTATGAGGATCGGTTTTGGTTTTACATTACAATATTGGTTTCCTTTAACGTGAGTCAAAATGGTTACCTTGATGGCCAAAACTCGTTTGCGGTTTCAGGAATAGTGATTGCGGAACCGAGAGTCGAAGCGACAACATGGTCGGCAGCCCACATAGGTTCATCATCCATTGGATCGTAATTTCAAAGAATATCAAGAAAGTGATGGAAGTAATTGATGTTAAGAATTGGCGGGTAGACAATTCTCGGGTGTTGTGGTGGATTGTTTCTTTGATCGTATGGAACTCTTTTGTTTCGTCGACGAAGTCTTCGATTCAGATTAGAGTACGCTCAGGTTAGGGTAAAGGTTCAATAAGTTTAGAATTGGAAGCACGTGTATGCATCCAAGAGAGAAATTGTTTGGCTCAGTTTGCCAGAAAACTGTACGATGATTTTTGAAAAAGAAGGGGAGTTAAAGTAATATTCCAGGGTTGATTACAGAACAGCTTAAAATCCCCGGCAACGACGCCAAAAACTTTGATGTGTTTCAAAAGCTTTAAATTTATAATGACTGAAAATACCAATTTTATTATAAGGAAACATACGGGTAAAAGTATAACCCACGTAGTAGTATAATCTTTTAGGTAAGACCAGGTCGTCCACAGGGATTTGAATAGTGTTTAGATAATCAGAAAGAAAATAAACTTTAACTTGAAAATAACTTTTTTGTTTTACCAATGATAATAGAGATAACTACTCGGATGGTTGAAAATAATTCATAAGTGTTGGAAATGATCTTGAAAATGGAACCTTTAATTTACAAAAAGGATTTCTCGTCCGAAAACATTTTTGCAAATTAACTTAATTAACTCAAGACTTATATTTAGTAGACTAGACCAAATGTGTCACTCAAATAGTTTACTTACTTATTATATCAAAACTTATTTTGTTTATCAATTCACAAAAGTGGATTTCTCGGCACAGACGATAAAGATCATAGACAAATCTTTAAAACCATATAGATCATAACGGGTCTTTCGACCTATACCGGTATGATTATATAATCTAAGTTGATAAGCAAAACTAATAAGATAGGATATAACACGCTTGCAACATAAGCTTGAGATTCAAGAGATCACGATCATACCAAATACTTATTCATTATCATAATGTCACCGAGTAGTCATGAAAGATTTAGCCTCTTATGGCTATGAGGTTCATAACATAAGATGATTCAACATAAATTTCCATTATTCCAGTATACTACTATGATATTCTACTTCGTTCTTAATCTTTTGATCTTGAATCTTTAAAAGGGTATGGTGTTTATGGTGTCTTGGTTATATGGTGGAATGGATGAAGAATTTCTAATGAGATGATTGAGAAATGAAGAAAGGAAGGATTTGTGGGATGAGGGATGATTGAAATGTGTGAAATTCGTCCCCTATTTATAGGCTAAGTCAGGGGTAAAAGTGCGGCGCATAAAGTTATAAGTACGACGTACTTGGTGATTAAATACGAGGGTAATAAATGTTTATTGAGAAAGTGCGGCGCACAAGGTTGTAAGTGCGGCGCACAAGGTTGTAAGTGCGGCATACTTAGGGTGTTAATGCAGTAACATTAAAGTCTTCATTAATTCTTCATAATCAGGTGGGAAGTGCGGCGCACAAAATAGTAAGTGCGACGTACTTGTAGAGTTAATGCTGAATTTGACAAAGCTTTAATTACTTCTGACTTTAGGATAAGTGCGGTGCACAATTGGTAAGTGCGGCGCACATTTTCACTTTAGAACTTGAATTTTATTTCTTTCTTGTATGTTGTGTTCTTTAGCATATAAATACTCGATCCCTGTTGTGTTTATCTTCAGGATGTCTTCAAGTGAACCTGCAAGCAATTCATGCTATTAAGTATCAAAAGTTCACGAGAGATTATTAAATATATGCAAATAACGCCACCGAAAACATGTATAATTTAGGCTTTATCACGCACCAAATAACTGTGAAGTGGAAGCTGAAGAAAAGTCTAACTTAAAGACTTTGCTATAAACAAAAGTGCTTCCCGAGAGACAACCCGGAATGTTATTTAATTTTATCGAGTCTGTCTTCCCAGGCATCAATACGGCATATCCGCTCCATACCATACGACGTATTAATTGTCTGGACGTTATCAGTTTTTACTTTTTATGCACTTTAAAAACATTATTGGCAGTTCTGGCAATACGGCGTATTCATGAACATGATACGGCGTATTTACCAGGCTGACTCGTATTTAGTTTGTTTAGTTTAGTTTAAATTAACCGCAGGTACCAAGATAGGAATGCATGTTTTTCCTATATTTTACACAGGACCTCGTGAAAGAAATATCGATGAATATTGGTGGAGAATTTACAAATCTAGAGATCTTGAAGTGTTGGAGTCTTGAAACTTCAAGACGGCTGTTCAACAAAAATTCTTGCTTAATAAACTCAACATGGAGAATCTACCGAGCAAATATCAGGGGAGTTTCTCATTCTAATTCTTTTTAATTCCCGTATTTAATGTTTTATCTATACAATGAAGACGTTGTATAATTCAAGTGGGGAGAATAGAATTAGAATGTTTACTTGTCCTAATTTTTCACATCAAAATGCTTAAATTATGCTCAATTTTTTTTCAAGCATACTTTTATGAAATTACTTGATACATAACCCGCACACAATAACCCTTATTAGATTTTGTGAGAATTTAACCTTATCCATTTCCAAATGTTTACCCAAATTCTACAAAAATATGAGTGTGCTGGTGATGTTGTAGACTTTAGAACTTGGCTTGGTATATCACTCGAGACCGCAATGATGAGTACTATGGATTTAGATGGAGTAACTTGTTTAAATTAGTAAATTTTTAGGATAACACCAAAAACGCCTTTACATGTTGCTTATTAACTAACTACACCGGTTAGTTAACCCCCGCATAAACCCTTTGTTTACTCTCACTTTAAGAGTAAGATACCCCTAGAACAACCCGTAGAGCCAATCCTTTAGGAATTACACCAATTATTTGTTTCATTATACCTTTACACCTTAGCCTACCCTATTAGATTAAGTTTATTTTACAGTTGCTAGTTGCTTAAAGTGTAAAGTTTGTACTTCCCGCGTCTTGTGTCAATTTTGGTACGGTAGGAAGAAATTTGCACATCGCAAATGGGAATGTATAATGTAGTCAAAACTCATGTATTTTTACTACCATCACATTTAATGGTACGTTCGAAGAATGAAGGAACTATCAAAGGAATTATCCAGAATTATTATGATCGTGAAGATGGTGAAATTACACTGAGTTTCGTAGTATAGTGTTAGCAAAAAAAATCAAAAAAATTAGAAAAATCACAACAAAAAGAGAAGGAAAAATGTGAAGATAATCGTTTCGCAATTATCGAAGGAATTACACAAAGGATTGATTATTAGTTGATACAAATCGACGATGTAGAGTATTGTATAAAGTGGAAAATATCGCCACTTGCCTTGTAAAGTATGTAAAGTATGGGATGATTGGGAAGTTGACCATTAGGGGAACGCCAACTTAGGTTGTTGTTTTTGATCTATGATCAAGATGTTGTAAATAGTTGTGTCTTTATCATGGTAATGGTCGGGAAAAAAAGTGTCTAGCAACTTATATTTTAGACTTAATCTATTTGTTTAGTAATTTTTATTTAACAATAATTTACTTCTCTTTCCTAATGATTAGCCGCTGGTCTTACGCGAATGAGGATGTGTACGAGCATACATGTCTATTCCGTCGTTACGGCCATGTATGCATGTCTCAGCTGCCTCATTGGTTTACGACTTTTGGTGAAAGTTAGAAGGTCTATACCCTATATCATTCTTCATCCTAACCGTATGTTAAATTCGAATGAGGATGTGATCGAACACACATGTTTATTCCGTCATTATGGCCATGTATGTGTGCTTCAACTGCCTTGTTGGAGTGGTACTTCTGGTGAAAGATTGAAGAATGATCAACCCTAAGCATTATCATACAAACCCATATTTACCTTTATAAACTTGTTACTCCTTAGCTTTAGCGGTGGAGATGTGTATCCTTGCCAAGCTTATGATAGAATACTCGTCACGACCGAGCAATTAAGCGAATTAGTTACATGTTACCACATAGATTAGTTGAGTGATTTGAGTGTTTTTATCTTCTTATTTCGTGAGGTGTTTGGTTGTGTACTTGTAATAGATCAAATAAATGCTTTAACGAAAAATATCCTTAGGGATACATTTTTATAAACTTCTAAAGGCTACTTGAGGACAAGTAGGATTCAAATGGGGGGATATTTGATGACATCAAATAACGTCTATTTTATAGCATCATTTATCCCATGTAATTAACCCATTTTGTATGATTATTGCAAAGAATTGTTACTTAATCGTTTGTATTTAAGAATTTCAGTGATTATAGAGCACTTGGTGAATATTAGCAAAAGGCGCGCATTCTGGAGCTTAAACGAATATATTTTGAAGATTATTATTCTGACAATCAATACGCCGTATCCATCAAGGAAGATACGGCGTATCCATGCCTGCACTCACCAATGACCATAAAGGAAACATGATAAATACGCCGTATCCAGAGAAGACCAGTACGCCGTATTGGAGATATAGTATGTGAATATTCTGGAAGATATCAAACGTGGTTCCTACTCTAAGAAACCCCAATACGCCATATCCAAACCATTGGATACGCCGTTTTGACACCGACTCCAGACCCTATAAATTCAAAACTCAAAAACAAGTTTTAGGTGTGCTAAATCATATTCTCGATACCTAAACCACAAAAGTTGATTTTCAGAGGAGAAAAAGAGCAGAAGAGGTCTTGCAACATATTCTAATCTATAGAAGACAACGTGTAATTTCTTATACTTTTGTAATCGTTCAATTTTTGGTGTCATTCGTTAACTCGGTTAGTTTACCTTGGCTAAGCCATTACTCTTGTATTAATTATGATGTTTGAAGGCTAATACCTTCAGGTATTAGCCATTATTATGAATATCTGAATGTTTGGTTTTGTTTATATCTTGATTTATTAATTTATCGTTGTATGCTTGTTTATGTTTATCAATTTATACTTGTTTACGTGCTTTCGTATGCGACCTATCATTCAACAAGATCTAGTGATACGGACCAAGTAATCTAGATGTCAGAATAGCTCTCCATAGGTGATTTATACATCTAGAATCATAGGATCACAAATATTGTCCTTCTAAATTCGTGCTAAGGATACGCTCCTGGCTTAACTAGTTGACGGATATTGCCTTTGGTTTATTAAACAAGTTGACTAGCAGGTGAACCTAGATAATTCAACAATAACATTATGATTCCATTGGATAGTTGGACAAATGGACTACTAGAGTATAAATTGCCATTAAGCAGTAAGTAGGTAAAGTCTCTATGAGCTAGGCTTTAACAAGATCAGCATTGCTTTAATCCCTAAGATAGATGATAATCAGCAGATAAGGATGCTTTATGCGGATGCTTCAATTGTGACAGAATTAATGTGTCTAGGTCTTAGGATGAAGTCCCGTCTAAGTCTAAGAATGATATGCCTCATCGAGATAAGTAATCATTGCATTGAATAAACAAATCAACTTCTAATCGGATTAATGATGGCTAATATAGTTTTCTAGTATAAGGCTTGACCGCTCTTCTATCTTCTGTTAATTTGCTTGCGTAGGTTAAAGTGTCTTGAATTGATTGTAGTCACCAACAAACCCGTGCCAGTCTCTCAGGCTAAAAACCCGCTTTACCTGTTAGAATTAGGATTTGAACTAACATAGGATTAGCATATGTTTGACTTAGATTAGAATTAACTTAGATTAGATAAACTAAAATATTAATAAATTGAGAGATTTAACCTCGCTTCAAGTGTTCGACACCCTACTTACCATGAATCTACCACCGACCGGGTACACTGCCCATTAAAGTGTTGTTTTTGGTTAAATCGACAAAATATAATAAATTTAAAACTTGAATCATAAAAATATACACCACATAACGACACATCAAATGCCTCGACCCATTTTAAAATGGGATAGCCACGACTAATGTGTCTACAAGAGCCTTTTTAGACGACACCCTGATAAGAGCCTGAACATAGGTATTACGCACCCAAGCTAAGGCCAATTTCAAAAAATGCAACAATAGGAACATTATGTAATTTTACCCAAACAGGAGCCACGGTAATTTCATCCTTCTTGAGTCTAGATTTGGGCGTCCATATGTTTAAGATTATTAGTATCAAACGAATAAGCCATGGGTTATTTTCCAGAACTTGTTCCATGCCCTCCCTTGTTGAAAATTGGAAAAATAAGAAACCATTGTGCAACATCACACGTTCAAGACCATATTTCCCCTAAGTATTTTTAATGTAATTATACACAATTGAAAACACGAGTCTTTTTCCAATGAAGTGCCCATATAAGGTATTAACAACCCGATTACTAACCTCGTTAACCGGTGTAATGGAATAGCTACATCAACACCTTCAACGTTCTTGTCATTACTTAATTCAACAATCTTTACCGTATTCTTATAAGTATTATCCTTCAAAATGTAAACAAATGAAATCGGCTTCATGCCTCCCTTTCCATCGTTACCATTACCCGTATTAAAACAACCCTTAGGAGTATTCGATACCTCAATAGTAGGAACATCTTCGGGAACCGTAATAGGTTCCTTAAATTTTGGACATTTCGATACACTTTCATAGGTTTACCGTCCTTCCCAAGGATTCTACCATCGATATTTTCCACCTTAAAAGCAGAACTACTCAGCAGCGAATCTGTACTATACTCTCAAACCCACAACCAATTTGCACTACAAAAAATTTGTCATTTATTCACACTTTTTTCTTCACACCTTATGAAGCGTTAACTTTATTTTCAAGATATTTACATTTATAAGTGTGAAGAACTGTTTCAAATTCTCACTCTTAAAAGTGTGAAGAATTAAAAGTTCACACTTAAAAGTGTGGGGAATTGTTCTAAAAATCATAAACATCAATTGTTTCAAAATCATCACACTTAAAACTTTAAAAATGTGAATTTTTTATAAATCTTCACATTTAAAAGTGTGAAGTTATTTGCTACATTCAATTGGTTCACACTAAGCTTAGTGCGAACTTTTCAAATCCACACGCTTTAAAATGTGAAAATATACTTTAATAAGGGTGAAAAGTCAACCATTTTGTTGTAGTGTTGATATTCTACAGTTGATGGTTTAGTGCGGTTTATCAGTTTACACTTATGACGAAAGAAGATGCTGAAAAGAATGATTCGATTTGTGTTGTTTGTAAAGATAAAGTTAAAGTTGGAAAAATGACGACGTGGCTTCCTTGTAGTCATTGGAATCATGGTGATTGTATAGTACCATGGTTGGGGATTAGGAATACGTGTCCTTTTTATCGGTTTGAGCTGTTGACCGATGATGTGAAGTATGAATAGAGGAAGGGTGAAAGGGGTGCTCGTACATGATGAAAAGATCATAGGTCGGATATGTTTTTTTTGAACTTGTAGCATATGTGAAATATAGATATACAGTTTGAGTTGAGTAGTATAAAATTCCCTGTTCTTTGGAATAATGTGATTGCTCCATTACTAAGCTTTTCGATATAACACCTTGTATTCCTTTGTGTTTGAAAGTTCTAATTGAAGTAAAGATGTGTTAGCCTTATTTTTATATAAGTCGAACAAGAATGTCGTCGGTCGTCTTTGTATTAATTAGTCTTGTATTGTAATAGGCTATTCGGGTTCAATGGGCTTGGACTTTAAGCTAATATTGTCTATGTTTTGGGCTAAAGCCCAACACAAGCCAAGCCCGACCCAATAACACAAAGCCCACGAGCCTCATAAGGCCTTGGACTATAAATACCATCCTTTTAGCATGTTAGGAGGGTGTTGGTTACCATTTCTCACATAGTAATCATACCACTCGAAAATCTTGAAAAAAAAGTGAAAAAATTTCCGTGTTAAAAATAAAAAAGTTTACATTTTTATGTTAAGACTTTCTTAGTTTTGCTTAGTTTTGCAAAAGAAATCATCTAAAAGTGTCAAAAAGTGTGTCTTTTTCGTATTTTAAAATTGGAATTTTTTACACTAGGTGAATTATACGTGTTTTTACACTGGGTGAATTATACACTTTTTACACTAGGCGAATTATACACTAGGCAAATTATACACTTGCACTGGACAAATTATACACTTACATTGGGCGACTTATACACTTGTTACACTGGGCAAATTATACACTTGTACTAGGCGAATTATACCTGTTTGCTTGGGAGAATTATACCATTTTGCTTGGGTAAATTATACACTTCTCTTGGGTGAATTATACACTTTTCTTGGTGAATTATACACTTCTCTTTGGTGAATTATACACTTTTCTTGGGTGAATTATACATTTTTCTTGGGTGAATTATACACTTCTCATGGGTGAATTATACACTTTTCTTGGGTGAATTATACACTTCTCTAGGGTGAATTATACACTTCTCTTAGGTGATTTAAATTTCGATTAAGTTAATTTCAGTAAAATCAGAATTTAGACTTCAAAGACACGTAAACAAACAATAATTTCCAACTTAACAACAACTTCATATTTCATGGTTTCTTCTTGATTTAGTAAAATCCCACGAAAGCCTCACTTCTTTTCTCAGTTTAATCAAGACTTGTAAAATCTCGTGAACTAGAATTCCATAACAAACCACAACTCAATCACTTCAAAAAACTTAAGATCCGATATCAATTCATAACAACATCAAAATGTCAAATACCAATAACAACTTGCAAACTCAAACATCAAATGCTCTTTACAATTTCATCATGGAAACAGGTGGTTAAGACCGTCCACCAATGTTAGCACCTGGTAATTACGTTCAGTGGAAATCCAGAATCAAAAGATACATCGACACCAAACCTAACAATGAACTCATCCACTATTGTCTCTAAAATCCACCCTACAAATTCAAATGGAATGAGAAGATTGTTCCAGTTGTAGAAGGTAGTTCAGAAACCACTACAGAAGGGTACATAGAGAACTATAAGAATGTTTCACAAGATATAAGGAACCAATTGGATGCTGAAGCTGAAGCTATTTAGATAATTCTCACAGGGATAGATAATGATATCTACTCCACATTTGATGCTTGTCCAAATGCATGTGAGATGTGGAAAGCCATTGAAAGGTTAAAACAAGGTAAATCAATAAATGTTCAAGATCTTGAAACCAATTTGTATTGGGAGTTTAGAAAATTTACAATACGGGATGGTGAATCACTTGAATCGTATTACTTATGTAACACCCTTATTTTTACAATATAGCAGCGGAAGATAATCTGGGGTATTACTTCATGGATACAACAATCATAATCATAGAAAACAACTTTAAAAGAGACGTTGTTGGAAAATTTTAGTTATCATTCATTATAATCAGAGTTTTTAAAAAATGCAGGTCCTAAAATCTAAAACATCAAGTTTGAATGATAACAGTTCAACCATCTTTAAGTCCATGCCACACCGTGCCGCAACTTGCTCAATTACCTGAGATAAACATGCTAAAAAGTCAACACAAAGGTTTAGTGAAATTCATAGGTTTGATAAACAATTTGAACACAAATTATTATGAAAATGTTATTGTTATGATCTTGGGTCACGTTATTATATACCCGTTATTTGTAATAATTGCAACGAATGCAATTATCATAGTAACCGTGTATTACTGCGTTATTGTCTTGTTTGGTCTGTTTGGTCATGTCTTGTATAGTATAGTCTGGTCTAAGCTCATGGCACACAAACTGACTAGTGTATATATATACCCAAAATGATGTGATATATATATAGAGAGATAATGGCCCTCGGTGTAGGTAATTTACCATATTACCTATGAAATTTAAATATAGTGTGTTTGGTTACCTATCCGGCTAACACAAACAGGATTCGTCAATCCCGATAGATCTATCCACAATATTCGCGTTCACCCGAAAGTGATTAATGGTCCATGATAATGAGGGACTTTGGCATAATGTAACTTAGACAGTAGTGTATTGTGTATCAGGATAGCATATAACTTGTAAAAACACTTGTATTCCTGGTTTAAGCATGTATAAGTCTTTGAAAAGTAATCACATTGTTATAAGATAAACGAGTATGTAAAAGAGTTTGTAACAAGCATGTATCCCCCTCGCGGGTTTATAAAACATGTAAATAAGTAAAGGCGAGGTTATGAATTCACTAAGTCTTTGAAAAGTAATCACATTGTTATAAGATAAATGAGTATATAAAAGAGTTTGTAACCAAGCATGTATCCCCTCGCGTATAAATATGTAAATAAGTTAAAGGCGTGGTATGGGAATCTCACCTGATAGGTAGATGTAGTAATTATTCTGAAATGAAAGCTGATGACCTTATCACAATCTTAACCGGAGAATGTTGATATAATAAAATGATAATAGATAGCCACGTCACGCAACCTGAGTAAATATGTTGAGTCTTAGGAAGATTGTACTCTAGAACTTTAGTTTTAAGAGTTATGAGTTTGATTGAGGAGTTTGGAATTATTGTATCACTGTTCGGGCCATCATAATTTAGAAGTCATTCAGTAAACGTTTGAGAAGCTAGGGCACTTTAAATCGTAAACCCAACAACTCAGTCAGAACGTAATACCAAGATGAAACTCCTTAATATGAAGCTCCCTAGTATTGTGATATGATATAATCGGTTTTAAGCGTTTTAATTCATATCTGGAAATGTTAAGCACGTCAAGCGTTAATTAAAGTTATGTCTGGTAATGTTTTGAACGTGTTTTTATACTTTTTCAAAATGTTACATTTTAGACCCTGGGATTTGAAAATTTGCAAATAGACCCCTAGGGTTTGCATTTTTACGACTTTGGTCCTTCAACTAGGGCTTAAACTGAAAAGACAGAAGCTTAACAAAGCTTAAAAGGCAAAAGAGGCTAAGCTTCTTGACTGTTGGCACTCAAATAAGCAAAGAAAATAAGAAAAATAAGCATACACACTAACTACACAAACAAAATAAGCTACTTAGGACAAGAATAAGCAACTGAGTTAAACTTAATAAGCTAGAATGAAAATGAGCAATCCTTAAACTAAGCTAAGCAAAAACAGTAAGAGGGCTACTTTGAGCTTAAAAATAAGCTATCAAAAGGGCTTTTTAAGGACTGAAACAAAGAGGGCTTATCAAAGAGCTTATGGGCTCTTAAGATAAGCCAAAAGCTAGGGCTTAAGTTCACTAAAAAGCTAGATGGGTGGGCTTAAAGTTACCCCCTTAGCACCAGGGGAAAACTAAGATAAAACAAGGGCTTAATTTGACAGCTTATTTTAAGCTGTCAAATAAGCTCAATTAACAAAACTAAGTTAAAACAGATAAAGAACACCAAGGAAAGAACTTGTGCACAAATTTTAAGCTTCTAAAACACTAATAATCCTGCTGATTTTAGAGAATGAAAAAGGGCTTTTAGCTTTTATAAAAATGACACTTGAAATTTTGGCAGGTTTGACTCAACAAGTCAAATGACCAAAGGATTTTTGACAGCTTGTTTTAAACACACTAATGACACTCTTTTTAAAACCACAACTCAAGATTCCAAGTGCTTATCCAAATAAGCACTTGTAGCCTTTTTTAAAAACCACAGTTTCAAAAGGTACTTGCAAACACTTGAAAAACAGGTTTTGACTAAAAAAATGTTGGAAAAACAGGCTTAAACAAGCTCAAATACTTAAGCTAAAACTAACTTATGACCCCAACCCATACCACACTTGTTTTGACCCGTTTTTACACTTAACCCAAACACCCCTTTATATTTTGAAAAGGATTTTAAAAACTTCTAAAAGCTGAGTTAAGCTAAGAATTCTAAAGACTACTACTAACTATGAAATATTTAAGCAATTAAAATATGAAAAGCAAAATAAATAAGCACTTAAAAAGAGTGATAAGCTAGAACAGTATAAGCTAAATTGGACAGTTTTTAGCAAATTGTATGAAATTGAAGGAAAATAAACTACAAGGCATACTTAAACTTAAATAAACATCAATAAGCACAAAAGAACATTAATAAGCTAAAAATAAGCCAATAAGCAGTGCTACAGTAACTTTTTAAGCAAAATTTAAAGAGAATGTACCTTTAATCCTTTGCTCAAAACAGGATTTTTGAAACCTAATTAAGCTCTAAACTTACCCAAAGCTTATAAATAAGCTTAAACTAAGCAAAACCCAATGAGCCTTCCAATATTGCTCATTCATCCATACTTGCTTAATTCAACAGTAATTTTGGTCCCCTTTTTGAATTTTTCTTAAAGTTTTATAGTTTAAAAACAGGTTATAATTTGCTTATATTGAGAGCTTAAAGGTTTTAAAGAGACAATTGTAACTTAGAACACAAATGTAAGAGTAATTGAATTTTCATTAAAAAGTTAAGTACAAGTACATAAAAGACTAAACTGAAAACTTAATACACTAAAAAACTTTTTAAAACTAAGAACTACCTACTTTGCCACAAGGGGCTTACAAAGTCTTATATAGTAAAAAAAATGAGTTAGGGTTCACTTGGTCTTCTTGTCTTCTTGCTAGTGTGTTACTTTGTAGACACAAAAATGAAGTGTGTTTGTTGTGAGAGTGTAGTAAACAAACAATCCTGGCCCTTCAAATTTCTTGGTGCCCAAGTCGAAAATTATCATCCCTTGATGAGTTTGGTGGGTTTATGGATTGCCAACATGGCAAGAGCCATGTGGGGGAGGGTGGGGTTATGGATGGTGAAGGGTTTGGATTCTTGTGGGAGGTCAAACGAGGTGTGAAAATGACAAGGGTGGGGTATGGGATTTGGCGGGAAAGAAACGGAGGAGATGTACAGTAGTTTGAAAAGTTGGGGTGAAGTTTGGGGATTTGACACGTTTGACCCCTCATGGTTTGTGTTTAGTTTGCACCACACGTCCTTGTTGTATTGAGAGTTTTGGGACTTGGCAAAAATACCCCCTGAGGGTTATATAACTAAATGCACCACAAGTCCTTGCGTGTTATGGCTTTGGAATGTTGGCAGTTTTGCCCCTTGTGGTTTAACTTTGCCAATTTGGCAGCTTTAACCCTCCTCTTTATTTTCTTCTTTTCTTCATTTAAAACAAGATTGCCAATTTGGCAATTTTAGCCCCTTAACTTGTTTTTCTTCTTTTCCCTCTTTAAATAAGTTTAGGATTTGGCAATTTAAGTCCCTAAACTTATTTTTCTTGACTTTTTGGCTTCGGGTTTGTCGGGGTTGACTTGTTGACTTTTCTACACTTGGGCTTGGACTTTGACTTTGTCTTTTTCCTGCTTTTCCCTTCCGTGTCTGGTTTTGTCGTTTTGGCTTCGTTTTTTGTCTTTTTGTCGGATATCCATTCCTGCACAACACAATTAGCAAAACAAGCATATATTTGGCATTTTAAGTCTGTTTTTGGTTATTTTAACTCGTTTTTAAAGGTAAAAGGTATGTGTAATTAAACACATACCATACCTCCTTTCACACGTCTACTTATTTCCAAGATTACACCTCTTGATGATAGCCAATAGAATTTCTTCAGATTCTGATAGAACCTGGGTGATGAAATACTTTGATTTATGAAACCTGTGGGTTATGGGCCTACCATACTTCTGCTGTGCTACTATGATCGTAAAGAATCGTTATTCATTAACCTTTAAAAGTCAACATCGAATAAGAATGCTATCACAAGTCTTTGTCAAAATCTTCATACCTAGTGGTATTGAAATCATTTGACATTGTATAGATTCTTGTGTGTTTCCTTGTTATTAGGTTGCAGAATATAACAGAGAATTTTAGAATACGGAGATCATGGAATGAGTGATGTCAAGGAATGATTATGAATTTGTAAGAGAGTTGCTAATCACGTGAGATACAGATTTTTAAATGAACAGATGATGAAGGTAATAATGATAATGAAGGTAATAATGATAATGATTAAGGAATTGTTTGTACAAACGGATTGAAAGAAACTTGTTTGTACGTATGTTATATACTTAAGCCTACTTATTTATAATTAGTCACTTACAAAAAGAAGCGTTCAACTCCTTGTAACTGAGAATTTATAAATTCATAGTTCGGAGATTTATAATTTCCTTATTCAAATGAAGAAGTGACCTAATTCATTTCAATAAGATGATCATAAATCGTCTTACCTAAGCATAAAAACACGATATGGTAATGTGTAGAAAATGATATGATCATGAATTGTTAGATAATATTGAGATGTTGATTGTACTGACGCCCATATAATCGAGGATGATAATTTATGTTTCAAAGGTATGAGGAGAGTATTCAGAGTTGAACATGATAGAATTGATGAGTTTTGATACCACCAGATAACAAGATGTAACGGAATTATCACTTTATTATTTCATGGATAACTTTACATACGAACTTTACATATGAAAAAGAGTTGATACTTATGCTAAGTATCTTGTAGTAGAATAAAAGTAACAGACGACGAGGATTGATGATTGGGGTTTTTAGATTGAAGAAGATTCTGATGAGAGTTGAATATCCTCGAGAGTTGTTTCTAGGGTAGAAATCCTAAAGTGAACAAAAGCAAGCTCATCTCTAAGTATGCTTTCCTGTGGCCCTGTTGTTTGCTTTTGAGCACTGATTCGCATAATGTCCTTTCTTTCCACAGGCATTACAAGTTACGGATACCGTTTGTAGATTGTTTCTAGTGGTTTTGTTTCTGCAGTTCTTGGTCAGATGACCTACTCTGTTGCAAGTCCGGCACTTGACAGTACAAGGACCTATGTGATGTAGGGTGCATCTTTCACACAAAGGACGATTTCCAGTATATCCGTTGGTGGCAGTATAAATCTTGAAGGTTTCTTGTCTTCTATTCTGCTGTCGGTGGTAATCATTATTACGGTTGTTATTGTTGTAGTTATTTTGATAGTTGTTGTTGTTGACGATGTTCCCTTTATCCTTAAGCTTTTGTTTGTAATCATTGGTTTCTTGCACGGAATCACGCTTTATTATCTGATCCATTAATCTCTGGGATATGTTGATGGCTTCTTCCAAAGTTTGAGGCTTTGAGGCAGTAACGTTTCCTTCAATGCTTTGCGGTAGTCCCCCGATGAAAGCTTCCATAAGTTTCTCAGAATTCGGCACCATGTTTGGACATAAGATTGTTAATTCTTGGAATCTTCTAATATAAGTCTTGAGATCACTTCCATTTATAGTTAGACCATAAAATTTATCTTCCATTTTCTTGATCTCAGTTCGAGGACAATACTTGTTTGTCAGAAGCCTTTTTAACTCAGTCCAGGTGATTTGATTAGCTTGCTCTATTCCCATAGGCTGGGCATGTGCATTCCACCAGGACAAGGCATCATCAGTTAAAGTACCAGTAGCAAATGTTACTCTGTCTTCCTCGGCACACTTGCTACGAGAAAACACTGACTCAGTACGTTCAAACCAGCGAATGAGGTCAACAGCTCCTTCTGTGCCATTGAAGTAGAAAGGTTGACAGTTTATGAATTCTTTGTAGTTTCCTCTTTTTGCTACAGGAATTTCTCTGGGTTCAGTGTTCCTATTGGAATTGTCAGAATTTGCCATGGCAGCAGCTTGTGCTTTCAGAGCTGAGGAGATGCCATCATTAATCAGTTGCCGGATGGCATCCAAAGTTATGACTGGTGTTTCAGATGTTGACGTCCTTTTGGGAGGCATTCTATCAACAAAAGATGATACGTAGTAAGAATGATATCATAAGTTTTGAAAAGTAATAAAAGAGAATGTGATGCTTAAAATGCTTAAAGGAAAATGCTTATTTTTGAATTTTTAAGCACTTAGAGGTTATGATAAAGACGGAAATAATGACGCAAATGGTGGAAATGATGATGAAAGAGAGATAAGTTGGAAACAATAAGGTATGAAACGGGATAGTTTGCCTTTATAAATATACTATGCCTTTTTATATAATAGTCAAGATTTGAACAAGCGATTTTTATTATTATACCACTCATCCCGTGGCTTTAGGTTAAAGCTATAACTAGTTTAGAGTTTGCTGATTTTGAGCTTGGTAGATGGGACATCCTAAAGATCTTCCTGATTTGTCTTGGTGACGAGCTTGGTTTTTCTAATGACTTCGTTCAAGATTGGAAATTCTGTAGTGAGCAAAGGCAATCTTATCCTTTTGCCCTATCCGCTTCTTTTGAAGTTTGAAAATCTGAATACGGATTTCCTTGAGTTTAGTCTTCAGTTCGTTACCATTTATACATCCTTCTTCCATTCTCTCAATGCGGTGAAGATATAGTTCATCTAAATAATTCAAGATATCTTCGACTTGTTTCTCATGATGTTTCAGATACATCTTATCTGAACATTTTCCTATTTCAAATACTTGAGGAGGGATAGAAGTATAAACTAAGGAAGACGGTGATACCAAATTACAAGTTTGATTCCGAGATGAATTAAATAACGTAGTTGAGGAAGAATATGGAGAATGGATTTGCTTCCTAGGTAGTAATAGTTCTTCAGGAATAAAGAAATATCGAGGATTAAATAGTAATGATGGTGGTATTACCGGAGATGGAGTTAAAATAGCTGGTGGAGTAATAGGATCTGGTGATGAAATAGGGAATTTCTGAGCATAAAATGCTTGTACGTCCTTCAAATAAGGATTATTGTAGAAAGATGAGAATACTGGTGGGATCATATTATCTTTAGAGTTTTCCGAAGAGTTAAAAGAACTGCTTCCTGCTGAAGCTGGGAAATAATCCGATGAGACCGAAGTATAGTTAAGAATATTTATAGAGGAAAAAAAAGCATCCTCAATATCAAAAGTAAAGTGGTTGGGAGAAGACATCGTTCTATTAACAACCTAGTTTGTAAATAACATAAGTTATTTATGTAATAGTATAATAGATATGTATATTTACATACTTGTTCCAGAATGTAGTGGCACGGAGGACTTTGATGGCTGAAAAATGAAATGTGGTTATAGTTAAGGTTTTGACCTTGTTCTCTATAACCATGGCGCTGATTCCCAATATGTAACTCACCCATATTTTTACAATATAGCAGCGGAAGCTAATCTGGGGTATTACTTCATGGATACAACAATCATAATCATAGAAAACAACTTTAAAAGAGACGTTGTTGGAAAAATTTAGTTATCATTCATTATAATCAGAGTTTTTACAAAATGCAGGTCCCAAAATCTAAAACATCAAGTTTGAATGATAACAGTTCAACCATCTTTGAGTCCATGCCACTCCGTGCCGTAACTTGCTCAATTACCTGAGATAAACATGCTAAAAAGTCAACACAAAGGTTGAGTGAAATTCATAGGTTTAATATAAACAGTTTGAATACAAGCATAGTGTAATAATTGTTTAAACACAAATTATTACTGTAAATTGAGATTGTTATTATACACCGTGATTAGTAATAATTGCAACGGATACATTAATCATAGTAACAATGTATTTATCCCGTTATTGCTCTTATTTGGATGTTGGTCTTGTCTGGTCTAAGCTCATGGCACTACAAATGACTAGTTTAGTATATATATACCCTAGATTGATATATATATTTATATATATATATATATATTATATATATATATATTATATATATATATTATTTATATAGATAATGGCCCTCGGTGTAGGTACTTGCCATATACCTATGAAATTCAAATATAGTGTGTTTGGTTACCTATCCGGCTAACAAAACAGATTGTTCCAATTCCCGATAGATCTATCCTACAATATTCAGCGTTCACCGAAAGTGATTATTGGTTCCATGATAATGAGGACTTTGGCATAAGTAACTTGACATATTGATAATGGTATATCAGATTAGCATATAACTTGTAAAGACACTTGTATTCATGGTTTAAGCATGTATAAGTCTTTGGAAAGTAATCACATTGTTATAAGATAAACGAGTATGTAAAAGAGTTTGTAATAAGCATGTATCCCCCTCGCGGGTTTATAAATCATGTAAATGAGTAAAGGAGAGGTTATGAACTTCACCTGATAGGTAGATGTAGTAATTAATCTGAAATGAAAGCTGACGACCTTATCACAATCTTAACCGGGGAATGTTGATATAGTAAAATGATAGTAAACAGCCACGTCACGCAACCTGAGTAAATATGTTGAGTCTTAGGAAGATTGTACTCTAGAACTTTAGTTTTAAGAGTTATGAGTTTGATTGAAGAGTTTGGAATTATTGTATCACCGTTTGGGCCATCATAATTCAGAAGTCATTTAGTAAACGTTTGAGGAGCTAGGGCACTTTAAATCGTAAACCCAACAACTCAGTCAGAATGTAATACCAAGATGAAACTCCTTAATATGAAGCTCCCTAGTATTGTGATATGATATAATCGGTTTTAAGCGTTTTAATCAATATCTGGAAATGTTAAGCATGAGAAGCGTTAATTAAAGTTATGTCTTGTAAGGTTTTAAACCATGATGTTATAGACTTTTTCAAAATGTTTTACATTTTAGACCAGGGGGTTTGAGAACCCAATTGCAAAACAGGGCCTTGGTGTTTGCATTTTTACGACTTTTGGTCCTTCACCTTTGAGAGATATACCAATTAAACTTTGACTTTGAAAAGTGACTAATAGATCCCTGGAGTATAACTTTGATAAATGACACTTTTAGTCCTTTTTAGTTATAAGTTCGAAAGTTCTACGATATTCACCCCTTGCATGGATTATAACTTACAAAAACATGTCAAATGCCATGCATGCTTATTTTAACATTTCAATAGCATTATTAAGGTTATAATAAACTAAAATATGAAGTTTTAATGCAAACAAGTTTAAAATAATGATTCGTTAAGCTAGGAAGCAAAACATGGGTCAAATTAGGTTCAAACGTAACAGTGGGTTTTAAGTTTAAATTCCTTCATTAATCAATAATGTGGTTATTTTAACATTAGTAAGCATGCTAGGATACATTTTAACAATTTTAATCATTATGACATTTGTTTTACAGAAAAAAACGCGAAATTAGGGTTTCGGGTGTACGGTTTTGGATCAAAATGGAAAATGAGCATGAATTGAGTTATGAAACTTTAACAAGAGTATATTTAGGATCATATGAACATTATAAGGGTGTAGTAGCAGAAGTAGAACATTCAAAACCTGGGTTTGAGCTTCAAGGAGCAAAAATGGTGGAAACGGGTCATTTCGGGTAGTATTTCCACTCGTACGCCTTGTTCTTTCACTTGGAGGGGCTTCAATTCTTCAGGGCTTCACTTCTTAGACTTCTTTAATGATCCTAGGATCATAAGGGAGCAAAGGATTGCTGCCTATAATGGGTATGAGATAAGAGAGTGGGGGATGAGAATGAATGAAGGGTTATGGGTTCTATTTATAGGTAAAGGAAGTCTTGGTGACTAAGGGAGCTTTGTGATCTGATCTTGGACACTTGGAATAGCTAGAGAATGAGGTGGGGAGGCTAGGTGATGAGTATGCATGCTAGAAACTAACTAGAAGATGTTGGAATGCCCATGTGCTTGCCGCGGCTGCTATAGAGTAAAGAAGGGGCATGTGGTTTGATTTTTGACCATAAAATGGAAAGAAGGACCTTGTAAGCTGCTTAAGAGTTTCTAGAAGAAGTTCATGTAAGTATCTTGCACTTGAAATGGTTTGAATTGGTTCAAAATTGATGGTGAAAGGGTGCGGGCTGTTTTAGGGTTCGACTAGGGTTTCTCAAGTTTTCAAGCCTTTATCTCGTGTGTAAATGATTAAGGATTGTTAATATATGTAGCTAAGGTCTGATATATGAAGGATTAACAAAGATTAGCAATTGGTTTGGGTTAAAATGGGTTAAAATTAAAGAAATGAGGTCGCGGGTTCACATAGGGCTCAATTAGGGTTTTTATGGTTTCCTTGGCTTATAATTTGTGTAATCTTTGCAAAGGTGATTGAATACTGATCTTAGGCATTGCATAATGGATTATCAATGAGGATTGATGGTTGGCTTAAGTTAAAATGGTGAGTTCGAAATGTATAAATATGCGTGGTTTGATAATTAGGGATTGATTGGATGCATTAGTGTGTTCGTGGCTTTGATTTCTTGCAAATTGTTGAAGAAAGGATGGTTAATGATGCGAAAGGGTTTTTAAACTCATTTTATAGGTTTTACAATGACTCTTGGTGGGCTTTACTTAGAGAATTGATATGGTCTGAAATATGAGTAAAATAGGTCATATCACAGTTTATTATGTCAATGGTACAATTTGGTTTCTGGATTTATTTCGTGTGTATTGAAGTAGTATGATGATTGGATGTTGGAATTGATGTTTGAAAATGATTGATGAATGTTATATATTAAGTTATTAAAACTTATTTGAGAAGGTTGGGTTTGGTTTACAAGATAAAAATGAAGAAACGTGTCATGGGTTTAGAATCTAGCTTGGGGGTTTAGGGTTTTGGGTTTTGAATTAGGTTTGAGTAACAAAAAGATGTATGAAAGCGTTATTATTAGAATATTTTAGGGTTTATACATTGTTATATTGAGTGTAGTAGCTTATAATAAGTGGATGGTGAAGAAAGTAGAATGAAAAGGAGTGAAAACGGCTATTTTAGCTGTAGGCTTTAATGGACTTGTACAATTGAGATTTTAGAGACTTGTGATAAGTGCCTTAATTACACATATCTTTTACCTCTAAAAACGAGCTTAAATGACCAAAAACAGACAAAAACGGCCAAATATATGTTTGTTTATGCATTTGTATTGTGCAGGCAGTGGATATCAAACAAAAAGGACAGAAACCAAGCCCCCCAAATGACTAACTGAGCATGAACGGCAATAGAACTGTGCAAAATCAAGGCCAAGTCCAAAATGTCAAGTCAGAGTCAATAATGAAGAATCCATGCTAGTCAAACGGAGCCGGAACTGAAGAATACTATTGGATGGCATAATAATGTACCAGCATCTGGATGGGCCAGGAAAGACCAATAGTCTAATCTTTGAGACTGTGATACCAAATGGGCCCTCAATCATTACAACAGCCCCATTTGTGTACAAGTGACTAAGGACTGTGAAGATATTGAAGTGCCCAATCCTAGCCCAGTTACAGCAATATCAGCGTTGTATCACACATAACCCACTCCTGAACCTTATTGGGCCTTAAGAAAAAGCAAATTACATAAAGCCTGTACTTATCAAGCCAACACACCTTATTGGGCCAACCCAAACCCAAGCCCAATACAAACCAAAGCCCAAACAAAAGCCCAAAATCCTTTTTTATAAAGACTTTTGGGCTAAATTTGCAATTTGAAACTTGTTTTATAAAAGAAAAAATAGAAATAAAATAAAACACAAGGGTTGAAATTGAAACTTTTCAAAGCCACTTTTAACCTTTAGTTATAAAAACAGATTCTTGCAATAACCCCTAACCTTCTTTTATTTCTTTTAGTAATAAACCAGAGGGACCATAGCTGTCACTTTCCAAAGTATCTTATAACTGTTTTTGGCTTAAAAAGAAATGAAAAGAGAAAGAGAGTTGAGGGACCATTATTGCCTCTTCTCCAAAGATTCCTTTTAAACCTGCTAACCACAAACGTACCTCACCCCTTGGCGCCAAAACCTCAAACCCCTCTCCCCCACGGTTTCTAGCTCCAAACCACCTCCCTAGTACACTTCCCTGTACCCCATACCCATTTCCCACAACCCATTGACCCTATAACCCTCTCCCCTGGCACAATCACACAACCCGAAGCCCCCCTTCAATGGTGAGATAGTGTTTTAGGCAAATGAAAGGCTAGGATTGCTTGGATTGCTTTCTACACTCACAACAAACACAGCCCAAGAACAAAGAAGGCTTGGAGACCTCTATAAAAGAGAAGAGAACAAGCCAAAGAAAAAAAATCCCGTTTTTACTTTTTTAGTGTAAAATTTAATTAAGTTTGTTTTAAGATTATTGTCTTCAGTTTATTTAAAGCTTTTGTTGTACTACTCTCAGTTTTAATAAAAGTTAAAAGTGTTTGTGAAATTGCTAGTGTCGAAATTTGAAATATAATCTAAGATGTTTAATTCTGTTTAAATTGTTTGAATATGTGTTAAAAGTTATTAAACCTCAATTATAATTGATTCTTAAAGCCTGCATTACCCATAAAAAACAGTTAACAACCTTTTTTATAAATTAAGGGGGTGTTTGGTTTAGCACTTTGAGTTAAAGGGATTTTATATTTCAAATGAGATCTTATATTGTTTGTACATATGCTTTAGTAGCTTGTGCATTCACTTTAGGGGTTAACCCTTCTATGAGATTAGGGTTTTTGTAATAAGAATATGATGATATTGACTTGACATGTTATGATATTTGCTTGACATATATGAAGATAGGATTGCCATAGATAGGTTGCGTGAGCTCGTCTACTTTAGTTATGCAAGTTACATGACATACTGAGATATTGACAATACAAGTAATGTAATAAAGCGAAAAATTTCCCCGTATAATTGTGATAATAGTAAAATTGGTTGATGAAAATTCTTGGGTTGTTATAGAGGAGACACAAGATCGCAAGGCGGCGTAAATATTCAAGGATAAAGATTCAGAGATCTCTGTAGTCAAGACAAATCAAGGCCAAAGACCACGATATTAGTATTTTGTCAAAGAATATCAAGATAAAGATCAAGATCTAAGATCACAAGCATGCAAAAGGATCTTTAAAATAATTCCCAAGAACACAAGGCTCCAAGACTCAAGACATCGCAAGAAGTGATCCACAATTCAATGACCACCCCTTAGGGGGAGATTGTTATCCGTGTTTTTAGTAAAGTAATGGTCATTATCAATCTCGAGCCTTATATAAGTAAAACGTAGTTTACGGGGATTTATTTAAGCTAACTGGGCCTAGTTGTCGGGCTTAAGCCCATTTGTAGTAGGTCCGACCCAAAGTCAAGCCCAATAACCCAAGAAGGGTTTTATCTCTTGTAACTATATAAAGCCATCTCCAAGTGTGGAGAGGGTGTTGCTTCTCATTTTCTTCTTAGTGCAAGTAACTATTCTTCTCTCAATTTCTCTAGTTCTTTCTCTCTCTAAAACCTCTCTCTTTCTCTCTCTAAATTCTTTATTTTATTTTTAGTTTGAGGTGATGAATAGATACTCCATCAAAATGATAATTGAGCATTTGGGAATACTCGATATGAGGTCTAGACTTAGAGAGGAGAAGAAACAAATCCTCTCGTTTTTAACAGAATGCTAACTGAAGTCGTTTATCAAGTTACCTCTAGCCAAGACCAAAACTTCTTTATAAACCTAGTATGAATATACTTTGAACATACCATCAAACAAAAGTATTCCTTTGACCTTAATCTGGATTTACGTTGTTCCTAATCATGTAAGAGGTTTTACTCCCTTATTGGTCAAACTAAGTCAAAGGTCACTTTGCATAAACGCATCCTTTCCCGTTATGGGATATGCTTTACTTAAAATGCAAAGCACTTAGCTTATTTGTATCAAGATGATTAGTGATCAAATCCGTTGTTGATAATCATTTATTAAAGTCTAAATGACTATTTGAGTTTGTGATAATTGAAGGTTAATCTTACTTTAAACCTTCCTACCTTTTTCTATATAAATGATTTACAAATGATAACATTAAATACTTTATGCTTTTTAATATAAAAATCCTTTATAAAATGCTCATAATTGTTACATTCTTCTTAAAATATGTACTTAGTTGCTTCCTATTTTGTTTTTACAAAAATATGAGCTTTGGAGCGAAAAGATACAGAAAT
Source organism: Tanacetum coccineum (assembly GCA_026074375.1). NCBI lineage: Eukaryota > Viridiplantae > Streptophyta > Magnoliopsida > Asterales > Asteraceae > Tanacetum > Tanacetum coccineum. The sequence continues at coordinate 36,756 of BQNB010002471.1, read as the reverse complement.
GGAAGGGTGGGTGATGAAAAAATGCATTAAGAAGGTTTTCCAGAAGAAAACTATGGCGTAGCTGACCCGTAGGGACTACGTCGTAGCCATGACTTAACCAAATTTGGAAACTTGGATGAAGACCAACTACGGCGTAGTTGGCCAACAGAAACTATGCCGTATCTCTAATGAAGAGTTTTCACTTGAAGAAACTACGGGGTAGCTCTACTCCATGGACTACGCCGTAGCTAGTGAAGACTATGGACAGATATTTGCCTTTAAGGAACTACGACGTTGCTCATCACTTATGGCTACACCGTAGCTGATACGAACATATATATACATGACCCATTCTATGCTATTCGACACACATTAGAGAGGAAAGTCAGAGAGGACGATTAGGGCTACTTCATGAGTCATTTTTCAACTTATTTTACCACCATTCCAAGGGAGGATTAGCTTTTAATCGTATTTATAGTATACATTCATCAAACAGTTTGTAAGATTTATAATGTTCAATCGGTCAATGGTTTGCTTTATTATATTTTCTGCATTCTTTAGCATAAGTGACTAAGCACCTTAAGTGCTAACCTAGTTATGTATTTATTATTGTAATTATTCTTGTTTTCGTAGTTTAATTATCATTTATTTGTATATCTCATTTGCCTGTTATCTGATCTACGTGTTTTGGTAGTGTTAAGGCTAGTGTACATCTCTTTAAGCTATTTAGTAGGCGTAAGTTGTTGAAAGGTAGTTTATTAGGATCTTAGGAATAAGGTTGTATCTGTTCTTAGTGTAAGGGATTGACGTATTACCACCTGCATTAGATTAGGTACTTATAAAGCGTGAGAAATCCTTTCAGGAGGGTTTAGTGTCGAGTAGTGGGAATTTTGACACATAGACATGTCTTTAGGATAATTGGGGGTTTAGTGACTATGAATTAGATACCCGACTACCGTGAACTACAGGGTTGAGATCATAGGAATTATAGGCTAGGTTGCGACTATAAATCAGACTTAGTGATATTAGAACCACCATAATAAACGATAGTTAGACATTGTACTAGGAAATATCATATTCGCAATAATAAAGAAGTAGCTAGGCTAGTACGATTTTCTCCCTTGAATTAATCTCCAATTTTACTTTTAGTATTTAATTTACTTGCATTTCTCAAAATAAAATCAAACCAGCTTTGACAATTTAAATTATCGACTAACACTTAGCACTTGGGACGACCTCGAATTTACTAATCCTACACTACACACGATCGGGTTCTCTGCTTGTTAGTGCGTTTGTAGAAATTCAGGTGAACGAGTTTTATAAATATTAAAACTTGTTAATTGTAAACAAATAATGCATCAAGTTTTTGGCATCGCTGCCGGGGAGCTGAAATCAGTTTTTAGTTTGAATTTCTGTAATATTTGAATTTTCTCTTATTTTAGCTTATAATTTTTTTAAGTTATTAATTTTGTTTGTTTTCAGTTTCAGGTTCCAAAATGGGTTAAGTTGACATCGATAGACTCACCATGGAGCAATACATGGCATTGACTAGAGGGAACCAAGAACGGGGCATGGTTAAACATGTTATTGCGAACAATGTCAACTTTGAGATCAAGAGCCAGTTCATGAGGGAGCTAAGGGAAGATACATTCTCAGGAAACAACAATGATGATGCTCATGCGCTCGTTGAAATAGTTTGACAAGATACCTTCAGGAACAATCAACATATGAAATTTGCTCGAAAAATCCTTCATCCAGAGGTATTGTTCGCCGTCCAAAACTGTAAAATAACTTGAAGAGATTCATAACTTCAAGCAAGAAGGTGATGAGACACTGTATCAAGCTTGGGAAAGGTACAATGACCTTCTCTACAAGTATCCAACATACGATCTGAACAACCAACAAAAGGTGAATCTTCTATAAGGGGCTAGACACTACTACACGCTAATTTCTTGATTCCCAGGGGCCAATCCTTGGAATGACACCAGCCCGATCTTTGGAGTCAATTCAAACCATGGCAGATCGCTCACAAAAATGGCATGATGGATCTAGAGGACAAGCAGTAGTAGTGCGGATGGAATTGCTGCTATCACTAGCAAGCTGGATAGTCTTGAAAGAGGCATGAAGAAATTAAAAGAAAATGTGCATGCTATCCAGGTTGGTTGCAGAACTTGTGGTGGAACGCATCTTGACAAGGAATGCCCACTCAACTAAGAAGTTAAGGGAGTTGAGGAAGTCAAGTATGGCGAGTTTGGATGATCTTTTCCTAACAATTGTAACATCTCGTATTTTACGGTCAACATTAAATCTCGAATCCGTTCCTATTTCCAACTTTGAATAAAAATTTCGTGTTTTACTTGTTAGCCGAAATGGTGAAAATCGTTATTTTTAGTTATTTGCGTGTCATGATTTGGATATTTATCCGTTGAGCGTTTTAAGAGATCAAAATTTTTATATTTTATCCCCGGAAGCTAAATTATTCTTATTTTAGTATTTCTTGACTTTTCTCGCGTTTTGCCGAAACCGTGTCAAAAATAGTACTTTAACACTTTTTAATATTTTAACTAAGTGTTTTAAATCAAAATAATGTAGTATAAATGTTTAAAATAATAATGATAATAATAATAATAATAATAATAATAATAATAATTATTATTATTATTATTATTATAAAAATAAATAAACATAATAGTAAAACCAAATACCATTTTCTTTTAATTAGCTCCTACAAAACTAAAAACCAAACAACCCCCTTATATTTTTATTAGAAAAGCCAACAATACTATATAAGGAATCCTAATCCATCTCAAACACACAATATACGCAATTAACAGATATCAAAAATTTGCATCTCTGTCTCCTTCCCCTCTCTGTGACTAACGACCCACACACCAACACCATCAAAAATCCTTACCAAAAATTCTCCCAATCAATTCCAATCACTCATAAACATTCCTACATTGTTTCTATACTAATCCCCATCATTTTTTTCAAAGAAAAATCAACATGCAAGAAGATTTTCAAGAAACTTGATTTTTGTAAATTACTTGATTTTGGATAAAGATTAGGCTACAAGGGTTTAAGGATAAAGATTATTGCAAGATTTTCATTAATAAAAATCAAGGGTTTGATTATTAAGTGCGTGTATGGTTTTCGGGCAAAAAGGGGAAAAACAAGAGGGTTTTTGTTTGATCTTTTTCTTGCATTCTCCATTGTTTGTAAGTATGTTTAAACCCTTTTGTGTTGATAAATTTTTATTATGTATGCATGTGTTTAATTTTATACTTAGAATCCATGGATCATTGTGCATGTTGTGTTTTGAGGTTGGATTAATAGTTTAAGGTGATTAGTGATGGAGATAGGTTAGTTTAGGGATATTGCCGAAGTTTTGTGATGTAAAAATTGAAGTTAGAAGGGGTTTAAAGCTACACATATAGACCAGAAAATTGGCGAGTCGATTTTGAGTGAGTCAGAAATTGTAAAACTAATTTTGGTCTTAGGATTATGATAGAGGACGTTCCTAGTTCCGTTTTGATATATGGCACGTCCCATAACTCTCAAAACGAAGATTTAATGGCTGTTAGAAGTTAGAAAATGGGTAAAATGCGATTCAGCACTAGTTTAAAATTTTGGTTTTCTGCAGAATCTAGAAAGGGAATTTCGTCATTTTCTATTGAGTTTTGGGTTTCGGGTATAACTAAAAAGTTGTTTAAATGCCGTTTTACCTTTTTGCGAGGATATCTAAGGCTAAAAACGCATTTTAGCGAGTCTTTTTGATAAGTCAAAGTTAGAAAAATGGTGAATCAAAATTCTGCACTAGTTTTGAAAATATGGTTTGTGCATAACTTTGTGAGGGTATTTTAGTCATTTTGTTCTTGATTTCGAGTCTCGGATAAAACTAAAAAGTTGTCCGAAATGTCATTTTATGTTAAACACTAGTATACCTCGTATTTAATAACGCATTTTGGCGAGTCGTTTTTTATAAATCAAACTAAGGAAAAAGATATATTTTAAAAAAGTCAAATTTGGTAAAAATTTAAGAATGATCCTTTGGCGTAGTAGAAACCGTTTGAACTTGAAATATTATAACGAGAACTATTTTATAACAAATAAGTCATACTTAAGCTCTCGGTTGTATCTAAAATCGAATTGGCAATAATGAGTTAGAGTATGGGTGCGTTTGGATGGGTTGATTGTTGTAAATTTGAAATAGGAATCTGGGCAGATTTTTAAGTCGTCTTGCGAGAGTTATAACTTAATCATCCGAATAGCTTATTGATTTTCTTAATCATAAAACTAAGTCCAAAGAGTATATTTTCCAACGAAGGTGATTTCATAAATTTTCAGTAAGTGGAAGATGGTCAAAATGATTCTACGAGATTCATTGTCAAATCTGCGTTTGGGGACAGTTTTCTAGGTTGTGTTTGTGAGGGTAGCAGACATATCAAAACACCTTTTTAATTAATAAATTGCTACTGTAGGAAGTACATGATATATATGATTTTTTATAATTTTTCTAGATTTTATTGAAGGGTCTAAAAGGGTCTGGTCAAGCCAAACTTTTAAGAGGTTGCAACAGGTCATTTTCTGGGCACTTCGGGTTGTTGAAATTTTGAAAAATAGTTAGACTTGTCAAACATTTTTGGGAGAAATATAGTAGGTTACTAATACATTTAAGTTGTTAGAAATGGAGTATGGAAGACGTTTGATGTCGTTTGGTATTCCTTTAAAGATTGTCCAGTGACTAGGAAAATCGGTCAAAATCAGAAAAACTTAGAATGTATTAATAAGAAGTTGAGGCGCGCACATGGATTCTATGGTATAATGTTATACATATGTAGAAAACATACATATTTATTTATATGTGCAATTTATGCATTTTCTTATAATTTATATTCTTCTAACATGTGCACCACTATAATAGGTCGTGGTTGAGGCGTGTCGTCTTTTGCTCGTTGTTGGTTATCTCGTTTGACACTGCTGCTTAAGTTGAGTTCATAGCCCCACCTTTTCTCTTTTAATGGTTTTCATAAACTGTTTTCGGGGTGAGAATACATGCTCGTTTTACTAAGTAAACTTATGAATTTATACTACTTAAGCGTTACATGACTATTTTTACTAAAGGTTTTACTTGCTTACTACATGACTTCTAATACATGTGTGATACATGGTTGTTTACTTATGAACCTATTAAAGCTTTATTTGCTTACTACATGATTTGAGAAAGAGAAAAATACTTGGGTGTTTGGCAACATCAACTCTAAGAGAGAAAAATACTTGGGTGTTTGGCCGCACCAACTCTCGGAGAAAAATACATGGATGTCTGGCAACACCAACTCCCTCTCACAACACATGTTAAGGTTCAATTTCATTAGCTTAGTGTAATAATACTTACTTTTGGACATGGTGAATGTGTTTCACCTATCTACATTACTTAAATCTTGCGGTCCACTAAACTGCTCGTTGGAGCACTATACTTGATTTCAACAACATTACTCTATTTGCTTAATCAATGTTTTACGATTAAACCTATGAATTCATTAACATTATTTTTGACGTTTTGCATGTATTTTCTTAGGTTATTATTTTGCTAGCTGAGCATTGGGAGCATTTGAGTCACACAGATATATTTTTGAAGGCTTTATAATTTGAGTACCATTCGACAAACATTTTAAAAATGTTTTCTATTGCATTGTAAATAGGACCAGTTATAACTCTGATATTTTATAAAAATTATCGACTGGTTGACTTTTCAAAACGTCTCACTTAGAGTCATTTTCTGTAACTTGTACCTTATGCTATGAAGTAGCACCCCAAAGTGGTATTCCTCTGCGTTGTAATTTTAGGGGTGTTACAACAATGGTGGAAATAGTTCTAGGTATCAAACGGGCCCGTCGGGGTACTACACTCGCACCAAGAACCGACCACCATTTAGGGAAAGGAAATCTAGTTTAGAGGAGAACATCAACAAGTATTTAAAGGAGTCAGCTAAAAAACAAGCCGAACGTGACGAATGGTCAAAAAAGTTTTAGGAAAACACTAAGAGGAATTTGAAACACCATGATGATACTATCCGAACCCTTGATGACAAGATAGGAACATTGACCAAGGAAGTGCAAACACGTGTAACAGGGGCAGAAGTTAGTCATTGCAAGGTGATTTTTACAAATAAAGGATTACCTCTTTACACACCTTTTGATTACTCTCCTGAGGAACTTGATTATTTATCCTCTAAATCATACGATTTAGATGAAGAAACATGGGAGGAAGAAGAAGAGAAAGACAAACAGAAGGTAGAAGTGGTCAAGGAAACACATGAGGTGAAAGAGGCGAATGAAACAAAGATGGTAACAACTTCACATGACATACCAATCATCACCCATTATGTTACACCATACGAATCGCCAATACTATTCCCTGGTCGTCTCGCGCATCATGCTAAGGAAGCACTTATGAGCAGGACAATGGAAAGTTTAAGAAAGATTAGGGTGAAGTTACCCCTCATCAAAGAGATAAGAAAAACCGACGACTATGCCAGACATATGAAGAATTTAGTTGTGAACAAACCAAGAACTTTGGAAGAAGGAGATGTTAAGCTAAATGCCACATGTTCAGTAGTTCTACAAAATCAAATGCCACCTAAGGAAAAAGATCCAGGAAGTTTTATTCTTCCTTGTTCTATTGGTAATTTAACTGATATAAATGCCTTAGCTGATTTATGAGCCAGTGTAAGCATCATGCCTCTTTCTATGTTCAAATAGTTAGGTCTAGGGAAACTAAAAATAGTAAATATGACTGTGGAAGTGGCTAATAGAACTAAGAGCATAACAAAGGGGATAGTGGAAAATTTGCTTGTTAAAATTGACAAGTTTATATTTCTAGTTGATTTTGTCATATTAGATATGGTCGAAGATTTTAAAATTCCCATTATTCTATGAAGACCAATTCTGGCCACAACTCATGCTGAAATTGATGTTTTCAGAAAGTTAGTTTCATTAGAAGTAGGTAATGAAAAGGTAGTATTTAAAATTGAAGACAATTACAATGAAACACTTACACCTATTGAATCGGTTTGTACTCTTAGGAATATAGAGAGATTATGGAGGATGATTAGCTGAAAATTGATCATGATCTATATAATTATGCATCATGTATAAAAACCAACGAGTTTAACTACTTGTTGTCTATTGACCCTGATATTTTCACCTATGAAGTGTTTGTACAGGAATCACATGAGGAAATAGATTATAGATGGAGTATGATAGATCAAGGAGAACCATGGGTCATTAAAGCAGTAGAAGAGCCTAACAGAAATAGAAGGTGTGACATAGATATCTTATCAGTGGTAAAACCGAAGGTGCATTGGTGTAAGGAAATTTTGCAACAAAAAGGAGATGGACAGGAGTTTTGGGCAGCTTGTGACCCTTATGACGACCAATATAACGGAGGAGATGTGCTAGATAATGAGGAAAAGAAAAGATATTGGATATGTATGAATGATGATAAAAGGCTTGGTGTCGCGTGGGAAGGAATGAGTTTCAAGGATTGGGTAAGAGTAAGCCATGACAAGGTCGGCTGTTATAACCGTCAAATTCGGGTTAACAACCGTACGAGCCACTGTAACGTATATGTCATATTTTTCTCGTGCTAAGTTTATTTTATGTTAAGACGGGTCATTTTGTGCATAAGATTCTATTTTTAGGAACCTTAGTTTACGAACGTGAATTCGACCTACGATTTTAGGAAAACGTCTTAACGGTCAACGATATGCTAAATGTGTTTAAGTTAACGTCAATACTCACATATAAACTAAAGTCATTCATATTTATAAACTTAGGTCACTATATTTTTCACCACTTCTATGTCACCCGGTATACTCAATGTTGTGTTGGCCTTTACGTTTGTGCATTCACACTTTTAATGACAAACTCAAACACTTCGATATCACCTAAGTATATGAATTCATTACTGTTGTTGCAACATTGAAGTCACACCTCCTCAGTGGCGGAAACACGGGATGCGACGATACCGTTCATCACACAAGATACAAGATCATACACTTTACAATTTACAAGAAATTAAACTTGGGTATACATAAATTTTACGAGTTAAGACTCGACAATAAAATTAATCAAAATCCATCTTGACCCAGTCCCCTTGGGTTACATCTTTGCTCTTCCAACACCATTCATATACCTTTAATTGACACACCTGAAAATGATACTCGGAAATGTCAACAATAATGTTGGTGAGCTCGTAGGTTTGACCTTAAACCCAAAAGCTGTGCCAATATCTCAAAATATGGGACAATAATGTAATATGACAGTAAATATATGATAAGCACCCATGACTTAGCATCCTCACTAATCATGTAACACTCGACCTAGCTTACCCGCTAGTCGAACCATCCTAGCATCACCGCTAGTCCGATAGCAAATATGTCACTTACGCACCTAAAGGGCCTACCAGCTGGAGCACTAGATTAGGGCAGGACCTCACATATACTAGGGTAGGCGTACCCAGTCGATCCAATAATCACACCAATACTGGGGTAGGCATACCCCTCCGATCTAAATAATCACACAAATACTGGGTAGGCGTATCCATCCGATCCAAATAAATCATGCAACACATAATATTCACATAGCAGTCATAAGCACATATCTTGTTTCAAAACAAAACCACATTTCGCACAGTCAAATTTTAAAACAGTTCAAAACACATTTGAGTATCATTTTCCCCTAAATATTAAAACAGTAGAAAAATAGGGCTACAAGAACTCACCTCAATAGCAAATAAGGCAACTGCACAAATCTCACACTCAAGACACAAATAATCTCAACGCAAGCGCACAGCAGTACCCGACCACGACCTAATCATTTACGACACTTAATTAATGTATGTACAAAGTTGTCTTATTGTACAAGTATTCGTCTTTACTCACACCAAAATTCTCAATTCCGTTACAAAACCTCTTTCCTCATCACAAAACTTTTACTCTTTATTTTAAATCGTTATCTCATATCAAAACCGTTATCTTTTACCAAAACCGTTATCTCATAACCAAACCGTTATCTCATAACCAAAACCGTTATCTCGTAACCAAAACTTTTATCTTTTACCAAAATTGTTATCTCATAACCAAAACCGTTATCTCATAACTAAAACCGTTATCTCATAACCAAAACCGTTATCTTTTACCAAAACCGTTATCTCATATTATGGTTGTGTGGTGAATTACTCAAAAAGACTCAAAACACTTGGGATAAGTGTGTCATCAACATAATTTATCCAAAACCTCAATCACCGTAGAAACGGGACGAACAATCAAACAATCCAAGAAAATCTAACGAGAAATAAGTGGGAGTTCAAAGATCGAAAATAAACGAGTAGATATTTTAGCAACGTTAATATATATATATATATATATATAATAACAATATTTTATTATTTTCGTCTCTTTATCGGGCTTAACGGGGTAAGTTTAAAATCTTTATCATTTTTACGTGTCTGTGTTCAATCGTTTACTCTTGACTCTTTTTATTTACAAAATCATCCTTTTTGTCCTTTAGTCGAGATGACATAATTTAATTATTCCGCTTTTCTCCAAAATTTTGACAAAATGCCAAAAAGTTTACACTTTCAACGCGCTTATCCATACGTGACCAAAATCGTCCAATATCATTTTCTGCTTCCGTAACTATTATAAATCCCTTCATTCGTCTTAGTATTCTATTCATCAAATTTTTTCTTTGTTGGGCCCGAAAGCCAAATGCCAGTCCATTAACTTTTATGAGTCCAAAATCCCTTATTTACCTATTTAAGCCCAACCCATAGCCATAGTCCATATTATATAAAAATCAAATTTGTAAACTGAACCCAATATACCAAAATCCAACAGGCCAAAGCCCAAATAATTATAAGCCCAATATAAGCCGAAACAAAGCAAACCATAAGCCCAAGAATATAAGTCGAAATCCATTAACCATAAGCCCAAGAATATAAGCCGAAATCCATTAACCATAAGCCCAAGAATATAAGCCGAAACAATAAGGTATAAGCCCACAATATATAAATAAGTCGAAACCACAATAAGCTATAAGCTCGAATTATAAGCCGAAAATATTAAGCTATAAGTCCAGAATATATAAGCCGAAAACTCAATAAGCCATAAGCTCAAAATATAAGCCGAAAACCAAATAAGCTATAAGCTCATTATATAAGCCGAAAACCAAATAAGCTATAAGCTCATTATATAAGCCAAAAACTCAATAAGCTATAAGCTCATTATATAAGCCGAAAACCAAATAAGTCACAAACTGAAATAAGCCAAAAATAAACGGGCCTAGCCCTCTTCTCTTGTTAGGCCGCGTGCAACCAAACACAAAACCATCAATATGGTTGGGCTGAGCCCAAACCGTATCAAATAGACTAAAAGTTAAACAAATAAGCTCAAAGTAAGCTTACTTTTAAACATTCTCCAAAATAAGCTGAAAAGTACTTTGTCAAAATCATAAAAATACCACCACAACCAAAATATTCAAACTTTCGTCCCTTGTTTCCTTTCTTTTTAACTTTGACGCACACAAACACACCTTTTTATTATTCGTTTCATTTTCAAAACTCGATTTCACAACTATCAACTTGTACAACTAGTATTAAGACACCAAAATAAGGAGAGAAGTACAATTTAATCAAATTTAGAAAACTTACAAATTTTTGGCGAGTTTGGTTTGATTTTGATGCAAAAGAAAGACCCAAAAACCTTTTCTATAACCCACGTCTATCTAATATCAACCCACTATCGATCTTTCAACTCTGTGTTCTTGGAAATCTTTAAAAATAATGTTTCTTGTTCCCTTGGTGCTTCGTCCGAATTAGAGAGATAGAAGAGAGATGTAAATTTTTTTGTGTTTGATTTCAAAATGTGTGAATGAATAAAGTTTAAGGTGGTGGAGGAATATAAGAGTACTAGTGAGATAATGTTGCTTGAAAATAGCCATCTTGTCCCTCATGGCTCATCTTGACAGAAAATGGATCCCAGGAGGGTCGCCGGTTCTTTTTTTTGTATCGGGATCACTTAAAAGCTCAAAGTTTGATGATTTAAAATGTTACCCAATTTTATTTAATATTTCCATTGCGTTTAAAATCACTTTTCCATAAATCTAGGTTATTTATATGACACATATCACCTTAATTTACTACAAAAATTCTATTTAGACGCTGCCGGCCGAGTCAGGACTAAAAACCTGAATATTTGTAAAAAAACTCAACCGAACAATCCTCACAATTATGAAAACATCTTAAATCCCCAAAATATGCTTTGTCAAAACCGACTTGCTCAAAATTTACACTTTAATGACCGTAACGGTCTTTTACCGAATTTCCCGAAAATGACCGTTTTTCTGAAAACTTCCAATTCACACACCAACGATTTACGTTTTAAACCCAAGTTTTCCAAAATCATAAATTTATTAAATAAATAAGCTTATTACACACTTCCGAATCACTTAAATTTATTTCCAAACAACTGTCGTGCCGGTATGCGCTGCGTGACGATTTTTAGAAAATCACGGGAAAGCTTCCCGAAATTACTTAAAATACAAACCAAATACCGGTTATCATAGTCTAACCCCCTTAAAGGAATTTTGCCCCGAAATTCAACTCAAATCATCGAATTACAACATCGACAGGAAATTTCATCCCTCGATGAATCACATCAAATCGCTAGGGTTTATTCTCTTCAACAAGGTTTCTTACGATTCCTGTTGATCCTAATCCTTGATCGATTCCTTAGGTTGTCTAAGGTTAAATTACCTTGGATAAATCCAAAATAACTTGTTGTAGAAACTTTGTATGTATACTAAAGTGTATGCGGAATCTACACCTTAATACCTAGAAGTATTATGAATAAAACAGTAATCTTGAACAAAAAAAGATATAACCAAACGCTCCAATATTATTAGATCAATAATACGAGTACTCTTCACTAGTACTAGGTTTTACAACCTTGAAGCTTTTCTAAATCGACTTGACAACTATGAGAACTTATATGCAAAATTGATGATGATCAACTAATGCCCTAGAGCCTCCTTTTATAGACTAAGGAGTCCTAGTCGGCTTACAATACATTCCTAAGATATCATAATATTTTTTAAACATAAACGTAATCTTTTAAATAAATACATTATGCATATCTTGTATATAAATATCTCAATACTTATCTTCACAAGTATTCTAGTTCTCCAAACAATCTTTATCTCTTTAATTTGTCTTTATCCACTTGACAGTAGAAAGTCTTCAAGCAGTTGTAATCTAACAGTTGTAATCTTTTCACCAGTAGCACTAATTAACATAAGTAGTAGTAACATTAGTACTAACAGTACTAATATATACTAACAGTAGTATCTTATACTAGCAGTCTTAACATTTACTACTAGCAGCACTAACTATTTAGCTTATATTTTAGTCTTCAACACTGAGCAGTCTTAACTTCAACTAACAGCTGTAACTTTATGCTGATACTAAATTACACTAACAGTAGTAACTAGAAGTGGTAACATTATACTACCAGTACTAACTATTTAGCATAATTTCCATTATGTACCTGAGCAGTAGTAACTTCTAAGAATCCATGAAGTCTTTTAAGTCCCAACAATCCTCCCCTAAACTTGATGTTCATCTTCTAAATCTTCAAGGTTCTTCTTTAAAAGTCTTCATCATACCCAGGAAGATGCATTCAAACCTTTCATTGACCTTTTTGCTGCTTTACCATAAGCTTTAGCAGTTGATAGCACATCTCATTAAGATGATCAGTTTGAAGTTTCTTGTTTAGCATATTGGTGATGGTTATTGGTGTGAGGGGATATCTCTTTTCAACCAACATAAAAATGTGGGCATTTTCAAACCTTACAAAGTGGACTCTAGATGAATCAATCAACTTCTAAATGGTCACATTGTATCCTTGTAAATTTCTCCATACATCACTCCTTATGTATGGTTTAAACATGATTTTTAAATCTCCCCACAACACTCTTTCAAATTCATCTTTAGGCCTTATATCACTATACTTTGTCTTGACCAACCTCCAAAGAGCCTCCAAATCTTCTCTGTCTATACCCTGTAGCATCCTTATCATTGAAGAATATCTCTTAGAACTTTCATCTGCTCTTATCAACTGATAATGTACCATTATTCCTTCTTTAAGAAACTTGTATTCAACAATCACTGGTGGTTTGGTAGCAAGTGGTATAACATCAATTGCTATATCATCATCCTGTTTAATCACCAAATGCTTTTTCAGTTCAACTTCATCATCTACTTCAACTTCTTCAATTTCATCTGTCTCTTTGTCTTCCTCCATTCTTTGTTTCTTTGAGGATTCTTGCTGTTGTTCTTTCCCTGCTCTTTTTCTTCTAAGTATCTTCTTTTTGCTACCTTTAGTTGTCTCCTCACTACCTTCTACCTTCTTTTCTTTGCTTTCCTGTACCTCATAACCCATAGCCACAAAGGTATTTACCCTCTTCATTTCCTTGTCAAACAACTTTTGAATTTCATCAAAACTCTTTCCCTTTAGTTGTTTGTATGTGTATCCACCCATGTGCTTAAGATAGGTAGACATTTAAGTTCTTTTTTATGCCTTGGTAGAAGGTCTATTTCTCTTTTCTTGTGCTCTAAGTGCAGCAAAATGTTTTCTTCTTTTCTCCATCAGTTCTATAAATAGTTTTCCTTTTTCCTCATCTGTCAACTCCTCTCTTTCCTTTGATTAGAGTCTTTCAGCCAGTAATATATCAGCCTCCATCATAGCTTATGTATTTTACCATGACTCAATCAATGCTATGTTGGCTTCTTCTTCTTGTTTCCTTGCTAGATTTTGTTCTTCTATTAATTCAGCATCCAACTTAGCTTGAATATCTCTTGCAATTTGTTCATCAAGAGCAATTTGATCTTTTCTTTTTAAAGGAACTTCAGGCTCAATCATAATACCTTTTCCTTTGTCTTTAGAAATTAAAGGTTGTTCCTCTTGAGGAGCTCTGAACTCACTTGGCTCCTGTACTACTACCCCTCTAGCCTTGGGTCTTGTAGTTGTTGTTGTTGTAGCAGCAATAGTAATAACTTTAGGCTTAACTGCTTTGATCTGAATAAGTATCTGAGCCAAAGTGATTTCCTTAATAGTTGTAGGGGAAACACCACCTTCAACACTAGCAGTAGTAACTACTTTACCAGCAGTACTATCATCAAGCTTAGTACTTTGTTCAACTTTCTCATCAACTTTAGCTTCCACAGGCATCTCATTAATATCCAAAACTCCAGTATTAAACATTAATTCATCATCCTGCCTTTCTTTAGTTTCATCAACTAAAGTTACATCATTATCCTAACCCAACATAAGCTTAGCAACATTAATGTATACTAGCAGTAGAAACTGTATGCTTAGCAGCATTAACTTCAATACACCAGTAAAAAATAAATTTTCATCATCAATTTTGATTCTCACAAGCTCTCTTTCTGTTTTTATGCTCACATTATCTCTCAATTCTTTTTGCTCACATAATCACTCATTTATGTTTTTATGCACACATCTCTCTTTCTATTTTTAAGCTCACTTAATCTCTCAATTCTTTTTGGCTCACCAAAACACTCTTTCTATTTTTATATGACAGTTGTGTACAAAGTTCCATCAATTTAAATAGTTTCATACTGTCCTCCCTACTTCCAAATCTTTAACCTCTTGAGAGAGGTGGATCATTGGACTGTTTAGATGTAATCTCAAACCTAGTTTGAGCATTCACATCCCCTAATATGGTATCTTGGCACCTAGGACCACTACCTGAATCAATTCCCTAAGGAGTTAATTCATTAAGGGGTTGCCATGGATTGGGTCTTATTTGATGTTACCACTGTCCTGCTATGCTTCTAAGCTAGAAGCAGTAGTGGCAGCCCTTTCCATTCTGTCTCCCAACTCCTTATGGACAGCCTCATTACTAACCTTTTTCAGGGGGACCACTAGACTAAGGTATCTTGGTGTCCCGACCTCTTTTGACATGCCTAGATACTTTTGATTCTTTTAACATACTTTTGATATAACATATCCTTCCATTCATGCTGTTACTGTATAAATAAGTAGCCTCCCCTCAAACAATGCTTCAAGAGATAAGAATTTTCTCAACAATTGTAACTTTGTCTCTCATGTTATCTCAACAGCATTAACTTTTGCCTAGCAGTTGTAATTTTCTGCCTAGCAGTATTAACAAAAGTCTAGCAGTATTAACTCTGTCTTCAATAATTATACAACAACATGCCTCTATTCATCACAAGCACATTAGAAAAGACTAGATAGACATGTGAGAATTCATGAGGATCTATATTTATGCATAACCCATGAATAAAAGTTAAAAACTATGATCCAAGATCATTAACTTTTTCTCAAACATTTTTTTAAAGGTGAAGCATTCAACATCAGGTATTCAATATGCTTTACCTGCAGATGTTAGTCCATAGCACAAAAATACAAAATCCAAAGTATGTTTTTCTTGACAGCATTAAGTATGACTAACAGTTTTAACAAACAGTCTTATGTATAACTAGCAGTTTTAATTAAACTTAACAGTACTAATTAACAAGACTAACAGTGTTAACTCTTTACAAAACTTTTACAAAAACATAAAGAGATATAGACATTTAAGGATTAAGCATTCCAATACTTGAGACCAAGTACTGAAACCTTCCAGCATCAAAACCTTTTGTAAGAAGATCTGCAACATTATAATCAGTATGAATTTTAATCATTTGTATTATCTTTTTAGCATTGCAATCTCTTATAAAATGATGCCTAATCTCTATATGTTTTGTTTTAGAATGTTGAACAGGATTTTCAATAATGCATATAGTACTGTTATTGTCAATATTAATGATAGTGTTCATGAAATTGTACCCATAATCTAGCAATTGGTTTTGAATCCTGAGTACTTGCCCACAGCAACTGGTATCAGCCACATATTCAGCTTCAATTGTAGAAGTGGCAACCATAGTTTGCTTCTTACACTGCCAAGATATCAACCTATTTCCCAAAAACTAACAACCTCCAGTTGTTGACTTCCTATCTTGAGTTGCTCTAGCATAGTCACTATTTGTGTAAGCAACCAGTTTAAATGGAGAGTCCCTAGAATACCAAAGGCCTAAAGTTGGTTTGCCTTTCAAATATCTAAAAATTCTTTTGACTGCTAAAAGATGTGATGTCTTTGGAGTAACTTGAAATCTGGCACATGCACATACTGCAAACATGATATCTGGCCTAGATGCTATGAGATACATCAAAGACCCAATCATAGATCTATAGAGATGTACATCAATATCATCAGCACCTCTATCTTTGACTAAGGGCTTTTCCAAATCAACTGGAGTTGAAGCAGACTTCACATCAGTGTAGTTAAATTTCTTCAAAATTTTAGCTACATATTTATCCTGACTGATAAATATTCCATCTTTCTTCTGTTGTATTTGTAATCCTAGAAAGAAAGTAAGTTCTCTCATAGAACTCATCTAAAACTTATCCTTCATGAGCTTCTCAAATCCAGTACATAACTCCTTGTTTGTAGAGCCAAAGATAATATCATCAACATAGACATGTACAAGTAAAATATCTCCTTTTTGCTTCTTAATAAATAATGTCTGATCTATCTTGCCTCTTTTAAACCCATTTCCCAACACATAGTTAGCCAAAGTTTTATACCATGCTCTTGGTGCTTGATGCAAACCATAAAGTGCCATGACCACCTTGTAAACTTTGTCTGGATGGTCAGGATCCCTAAATCCTGGTGGTTGAGTAACATAGACTTCTTCCTCAATAGTTCCGTATAAGAAAGCACTCTTTACATGTATTTGATATACCAAAAAACTCATAAAATAAGCATAGGCCAAAAACAATCTTATTGCCTCAATTCTTGCCACAGGTGCAAACACTTCTTCATAATTAATACCTTCTTCTTATCTATGACCATGTGCAACTAACCTTGCTTTATTCCTAATCACAATCCCCCTTTTATCTTTCTTGTTTCTGAAGACCCATTTTGTTCCAATGGCCCTCTTTCCACTAGGCAAATCCATAAGTATCCAAACCTGTTGAAGTTTGAATTACAGAAGTTCTTCCTGCATTGCTTCCACCCAGGATGAATCAGATAGAGCTTTAGCAATGCTTGTTGGTTCAATCTATGATAGGAAACAAGCATATAAATAAGTATTCAGTGTATCATGTGTTTTCTGTTCATACACATCACTGAGAAACCCTTATTCAGAAGTAGGTTTTGTCATTCTTCTTGTCTGAACAGATGACTTCACATCACCAATCACATTGTCAATTGGGTGATCTTTATGAATTCTTGTATTGGGAGTGGTTGGAACTGTATAGGAATTTGTGATGTTCCCTAAATCAACTTCTGGTTCATCTTCATCACTGAAGAACTCAATATGAGTGGCTTCAAGTGATGTTCCCCAAATCAACTTTTGGTTCTTCTTCAGTGCTATCTTGTTCATTTGGACTAGCAGTATTAACTGATGGGCCAACAACATTAAGTTTAAGACTACCAGTATTAACATCAGGACTGGCAGTATTAATATGTTGCCCAGCAGCATTAACATCTTTAGTACTGCTATCATCTGCAAACCTTTCTTGTTCAGCATTCTCATTATTTGGACCATCTTCAACCTGCTTTTGAGCATCATCAGCAGTTTTTGGTTCACCATTATCAACATCCTTTGTAGGTGAATCAAAGTATGAAGTATCTTTCCAAATTGGCATCACAATGCAATCTTGACTGTTTTCTTCTGATGTACCTGCAGAGTCATTAGAAACTGTACCTGCAGTAACTGGTACATAGTTCATAGATTGGGTTAGAGAATCAATATCAAACAGCCATTTTGGACCATTCCCTTCTATCATAGGCTTATTCTCTAAAAACCCAATATGCAAGTTTTCTTCTACCCTCCTGGTTCTAGTGTTGTATACCCTAAAAGCTTTACTACTCAAAGAATATCCAACAAAGAAACCTTCATCACTTTTGCCATCAAACTTGCCTAAACTGTCCAAAGTATTAAGAATAGTAACATGACAACCAAATGGTCTCATAAAACTTAGAGCTGGTTTAAAACCTCTAAAAAGTTCATAAGGTGTCTTGTTATGAGGCTTGACTACTAAGACCCTATTCTGTACATAGCAAGCAGTAGAAACTGCTTCAGCCCAAAATATGGTAGGTAACTTAGAGTCAGCTAACATTGTTCTAGCAGCCTCAATTAGTGTCCTATTCCTCCTCTCAGCTACACCATTTTGCTGAGGAGTCCTAGCTATACTATATTCTCTCTTAATACCTTTTTCTCTGCAAAATTCATCCATAACTTTGTTCTTAAACTCTGTTCCATTATTACTTCTGATTATTTTCACTTTCTTATCCACTAAGTTTTCTATTTCTTTGATAAAGTTCTTAAGGATCTCACTTGTTTCATCCTTAGTTGTTAAAAAGAAAACCTATGTAAACCTACTATAATCATCAGTGACTACTAAGCAATACTTCTTATGCATTAAGCTACTCACAAAGGTTAGACCAAACAAATCCATAGGTAGCATAAACAAAGGCTTAGTAATGGGATTCAGAACTTTGGACTTATAAGAAGCTCTGTGTTGCTTCCCTTTGAGACAAGCAACACAGGGTTGGTCATTTTCAAAACGTTTTATAGGCAATCCTCTTACTAGATTATCCTTGACAAGCTTATTTATGTTTTTAAAATTAATATGACCAAGTCTTTTGTGCCAGAGCATTGATTCATCTAATATAGCCTTTGCAACAAGACAAGTCAAACTCTCTTTAGGAACAATGTTCTTCTTATCAAAACTGTACATATTGTCCTTTCTAGGAATTTTAAGAAGTATTTGATTTTCATTAGGCAACTTAAAATTTGGGGATAAGACAAGATATTCAGTGTCAGTAAAAAGGACATAGTTCTATTTGTCACACATTTGTGAGACACTAAAAAGATTGAATTTTAACTCATTGACAAAGTATACATCTTCAAAATCAAGATTATTAGTTTTAAGTGTTCCTTTACTAGTAATTCTTCCACCATATGCACATCCTCTAAATGCAACATAACCTCTATCAAATTCCTTGAAATTTGAGAGATACGCTATGTTACCAATCATGTGCCTTAAGCATCCACTGTCAACAAATCCTTTATCATCATGTTGTGGCTTGCCCTGCACATAAAAAAATAAGGAAATTAGATTCCTTTGGGGACCCAAGCCATTACTGACTTGGATCTGCCTCATGCATCAATGTAGTTATGTCTTTTAAAAGCAAGTGATTCACCATTAGGTTTGGTAGGTCTCCAAACCCAACATGCTAAGGACTTTACATCATTCATCCCTTTTACCCTAACAACATTAACTTGTCCTGTATAAGACCTAGCAGTATTAACTGCTCTAGGCCTTCCAGTATAATAGTGTCTCTTAGCTGCATGCACAGATCTTCTAGTTAATGTTGTTTGCTTATAAAAGGGCCTCTTAGCAGTTGATTGTGCTTGTTTAGTAAAATGTGTCATTGATTTAGCACTATGAACTGTTATTTTAGGGTGAGCAGTATTAACAGGCCTAACAGTATTAAGTGGTGTGAGGCCAGTTTTCAACAAAACTGCTCTTGGAGACATATTCCTGTGTACACTAGGGTGTGTGGTTTTGGCATCCACCCTATTGTAATTATTTCTAGATACTATGCCTCTTCTTTGATGGTTATCACAATTAATCTGCAAATGATTAAAACTTCCACATATAAAGCAAGTCTTGTTATACATCACAAAATCTTTTCCTAGATGATTGGACTTCTATCCATTCCAATTCCTCTGATTCCCCCTAGGAGATTGTGATCTATACATTTCTGCATACCTAACTGACTTTTTAACTGGTTTTTCATGATTTTTAGGTTTTATGGACTCTACCTTTTTATTAAAAGGAAAAATAGTTTCTTTATCAACATTAAGTAAAGATTCAACAAGCTAATTTTGTCTTGTGATACTTGTTCTTCTACCAAAGACTCATCAGAATTTTCCTTAGAATTATCTGATTTTTTATCACAAACAACATTAGACTATTTCTTACTATTCTCAGGACCATAACCTTTGAATTCAGGCTCTTTGAATTCCTCAAGACCAGAATAAGACAAATCAAGCTTTTTAGGTCTATTATAGATTAAAGGATGAGGTAGAGGAACTGCACTATACCCCAAACCATTTTTACTTTTGTCAGTTATCTGACTTCCTAACAACTGATCTAAGTCTTTTGAGGCCTTATCAAATTTCTTGATTTTAAATTCAATGCCATCTTTTTCTTGCTTAACTTTTTCAAACTTACTTTTAAGCACATTTATTTCATACTCTTTACAAGCTACTTCTCTTTTAAGAACTACAACTTCTTCACTAAAAAGAACCTCATTATTTCAATATGTGATTAGTTTATCTTCTACTATTGCTAAACCTCTTTTATAAGTAGCTACTATAAACTCAGTTTGATTAAGTTTAACAAGTAAATCATCACACTGTTTCTTAAGAGTTTCATAGTTTTTCAGACACGTTTTAGAGTAAGTTTTATCAGTGTATACATCCGAGTCTGAAAATGCCATTAGGGCCATGTTTGTCTGAACTTGTTCTTCTGCCATGTCATTCCAATCAAAACCTACACCATCTATGGCCAACATTGCCTTTGAAGATTTGTCTTCATTATTTCCTTACTTCCTGGTGTTGTCTTGATTTTTGAACTGACCATCCTTGCTTCTTGGTGCTCTACACTCCCTGGAAAAGTGTCCTAACTTATGACAGTTGTAACACTCTACCTTGGTTTTATCATACCCAGCAGTATCATTAGAATTAATGAAAATCTTCTTGCTTGTCCGTTGATAGTACTTCTTTAGCCTCGTACTTAGCAGAGAGAGCTTCCACTTCAAATCCATTGCTTCCAAATCATCTTTATGAATTTGCTTTAAGTCCTAGTATAGGAAATTAGAACCATTAGGATTTTCAACCATGAAAGCATACACAACATTATCACTGACACTAGCAGTACTAACTTATGGACAAGTAGTGTTAGCATCATTGGTACTGCTAGTGCTTGGAGCAGTCTTGAAGGCTATGTTTTGAGCACCACTACTTGTACCAACATATTTATTTACCTTTTGTTCTATAATTTTGAAGTTGTTGTACAAATCATCTATGCTCATAGTCTCAACTACAGGCTTATTCATCCACACAACTACATGAGTGTTCCACTCAGGTGGTAAGCTACTCAAAAAATTTGAGTTTAAGTCTTCTTGGGCAATGACCACACCCAAAAAGCCTACTGACTATCTTCTGAATCCTATTAAAGATAGAGTCAAGAGACTCTGAACTTGATGCACTGAAATTCTTATACTGTTGCTTCAAAAGTGTTTTTTGAGTTTTCCTGGTAGTTGCATTACCTCCAAATCTTATTTCAATGGTAGCAGACATTGATTTAGCATTTAGATACTGACTGAATGCAAGTTGATGTCCATTGGGAAGAGCCATGAGTAGCAAACCCCTAGCCTTCACATCATTTTTTTTATTTGTCTTCTTTTCAGCAGTTACAGGTATAGACATCTTTGTAACTGATGTACCATTCTCCTATGTTGTTTGTGGTACTGACACCCATGAATCAACATTTTCTATCACCTCCCAGAGTGTATAGTCTTGGATATGGAAGTACTGCTTAATCCTTATGACCCATATCTCATACTCACCCAGTTTGAGTATGGGAAGCTTTGTAGTAGTACCACTATTTGTAGATTTAAACTCCATGTCTTCTAGATCAAAGTTTCTCAAAGTAAAGCTCTGATACCACTTGTTGATCCCAATCCTTGATCGATTCCTTAGGTTGTCTAAGGTTAAATTACCTTGGATAAATCCAAAATAACTTGTTGTAGAAACTTTGTATGTATACTAAAGTGTATGCGGAATCTACACCTTAATACCTAGAAGTATTATGAATAAAACAGTAATCTTGAACAAACAAAGATATAACAAAATGCTCTAATATTATTAGATTAATAATACGAGTACTCTTTACTAGTACTAGGGTTTACAACTTGATTGAAGCCTTTTCTAAATCGAGCTTGACACATGAGAACTTATAGTCAAACTGATAAACTGATATCTCAACTAATGCCTTAGAGCCTCCTTTTATAGACTAAGGAGTCCTAGTTAGCTTACAATACATTCCTAAGATATCATAATCTTTTCTAAACATAAACGTAATCTTTTAAATAAATACATTATGCATATCTTGTACATAAATATCTCAATACTTATCTTCACAAGTATTCTTGTTCTCCAAACAATCTTTATCTCTTTAATTCGTCTTTATCCACTTGACAATAGAAAGTCTTCAAGCAGTTGTAATCTTTTCACTAGCAGCACTAATTAACATAAGCAGTAGTAACATTAGTACTAACAATACTAATATATACTAACAGTAGTATCTTGTACTAGCAGTCTTAACATTTACTACTAGCAGCACTAACTACTTAGCTTATATTTTAGTCTTCAACACTGAGCAATCTTAACTTCAACTAACAGCAGTAACTTTATGCTATCAGTACTAAATTACACTAATAGTAGTAACTAGCAGTGTTAACATTATACTACCAGAACTAACTACTTAGCATAATTTCCATTATGTACCTGAGCAGTAGTAACTTCTAAGAATCCATAAAGTCTTTTAAGTCCTAACAATTCCTCTAAAGACTAAGTTTTCCATAGTTAAAATCCTACACTTTCTCATGGTTACTCTATATCCGTTCACAAAATCATGATAGTCTTTCCTACTATCCCTTAGTTTAACAGTTTCCTCAAACTTAGGTCACCTAGTCTCAGTCGGGTGTCTGAATACAATCCAGTCCTTGACGTGATGACCATTCTATCAAATTGGCATCGCTAAACTAATCGAATATTTAACCAACGAGACTAACCCTACAGGGTATGTGTCCTACACAATACAACTCATACTATACTTTCTCAAGAACGTCTATGGTTCTTTTACCAACACTCACTCAAAATCCCCAAGTAAACCTTACTTGGTCAAACACTCTCGGCTCTACCTTTCTAGGAAGACTATTTCATTGTCTTAGCCTCATCATTATTTTCCTTAAACTTTTCCCAAATCAATCATACTCAACGAGTTCCTTAAATCTCATTTACTTAGATATCTCAAGATACCTCTCAAAAGCTTACACAAGAAATGTATAATAAGGTTTCAAATTCGATTACTAAATTTTCTTCCAACTTCCTCATGACCTATTCACAGTCTTTCACCTTCCTATTAGCCTTTCTAATGAAACGGTATAATCGAACAACTCGAATATATTTCAATTTTACGGAATATGCCAACTACATCATACACTAACCCTCACAAGGAATGGGTGTCCGTCCTAACACGAGCGACTAATCGTAACACAACCACGCACAGGAAAACTACGCTCTCAAGCACTAATCTTATTCATCCAACTGAAAATAACATAAAATACTACTAACCACAAACATCGAACAAAATTTCCTTCACTATCATAATAATGATTTCAATACAAATCACCTAACGACTAATAAGGATTTGTCATAACTACCACTACATAAAAAAAACTTTTCTAATCATAATACCAACACTAACCGACGCTACTCGGTTTAGTGATATACACAACTACTAATCAAATCCCATACATCCTACACATCTCCTCGGGGCTCCTGCCTTCTCCTCACACTATCAACAATCTTAGCCAAATCCAACCGCGCACGTCTCTCCTCTATGATCTGTAATCGTAACTCCCAGTTCTTCGTCTGCGTATCACTAATGGCATGCCATAGAGCTGCTCTTTGTGCATCCGTCTGACCTGCCCACGACTCTAGGGCTAATACTGATCTCTAAATCGCTCCAAAAGTCATTACAACCCTCTCCTGCTCATGCTCTAGACTCCTAAATCGATATCTCTAGGAGAAGATCTCATCCCTGACTGCCCCTGACCTAGTAAATAACTCCCCTATATCCCTATCATACCTCTCAAACAAAGCACGTGATAGCTTCCCTAATTGTACTATATGATCACGAATCAATCCTCCCTGCATCTTAACTCGGGCTCCTAACTCAGTTAAAAATCCCTCAGTCTCAGCCGTAACGGGTGAAGCTACAGGCGATGGAACGGTCAGTGGTATCATGGGTGATGAAATAGGTGAAGGATCAATAGAAAGTGCTGGAGAAACAGGAAGTGAACTAGACGACTACTCGGGTGATGGCAGTGTCAGAGCAAGTGGTGCTGGTGGTGGGTAAGCAAGAACATCAATGTAAGCTATACTGTCCTCTAGGCTGTCCTCCTAGGTCTATCCATGTTAGTGATTGTGTGCTCTCGAATTCTAGTGCAGATCTAGAACCCTGTCCGACCTTAAACGTACTGTATACATGATCCTCCTCTAATGCTAACTCTCGGCGCCTCAACGCTCCATACCCAAGTCCTAAAGGCGCACTCACAGCTCTCCCCACAACTGGAGCTGCATGATGCTGACCCCCAGGTATAACGTCCTCCTCCTCTAAACCAGGTCTATCACTCTCTACACTATGACCCTCGTCGTCTAAACCACGAGTCTCATCATCTAAACCATGACTCTCATCATCCATACCAAGGCTCTTGACTCCCGCAGCAAGACCTTCGTCCCCTGCAGCAGGATCCTCATCCTCTGCAGTAGGACCCTCATCCTCTGCGTCCTCGCTCATACTGTCAAAATCCAAACTCTCCTCTATCTCCTTATCCTCCTCCTCATCATCATCCTCCTCACTATCCTTTGCTAACTCAGACGTACCCTGATAACACTTCTGTGAAGGAAGGTCTGGCGGTGACTAAGATGGCGAACTCTCGTTAGAGGACCTAAACCTCTTATAGAACACGGACTCAGACATAGCTGCCACCTCTGCCATACTGGTAAAGAGGCCCGACGACATCGCAGGTGGAACGAGCACAGCCATACATGCGGTCCTACGAAGAATAGGAACCAAAGTGGATGAAGTACTCTTAAGTAGTGATGTGGGTGGTGCTACAGTGAGGGGTGACTCAGGTGTCTCAGTCTTAATAGGGTCCTCAAAAGGCTCAGACTCAGTGTCCGTCCCATCCAAATAAGCCTGCCTAATAGCCTCATAGGGATCCTCAGGAAGTGGTATGGACACTCAGGAGCTCTGAGCTCTGTCAGCCTAGGTGGAAATCTCTGGGTCAACAAATGCTGGGGTAGACATCCTGTGATAACACGATAAAAGGGTATAAGTATAAAATATTATTATCCAAATTATCAGCATCATTATGCTTACATATACAAATCATTATAGCATTTGAGATTAGACGTTCGTAACTGTATATATACGTATATATATCACACACACAAACATATATATATATATAAATATATATAATATATATATATATATATATATATATATATATAATAATTAATAATATATTAAATATATCAGAAAGGATACGAACAAACAAATAATCACCGACCAGGTTCGATACCGAACAGGCACTTCTAGTCATCACATAGAGAACATAATCCACAAAAACATATCCTTAATTCACATCGCTACCTGCGACATTTCCACTAAACTCTCAAGCAAATGCACTACTTCTAAGGCAAGCAGACCAACATCCAATCAAGTCAACATCACTACCCGCGATAATCTCACCTACATTCTCAAGGCATCGCACACTACTACTACTAAGGTAGCATGACAATCCTAAAATTAAAATGATCTCAAACTCAACACTTAAAAGTGTTCTTATCATTTTACATCCTATCATTTTCAAGTGGTCTCATTACTCACACATCCCTTCCCTCCTCTAACATAACTTTAGAAAAACTAACCCTATAATTTCATTTCATAGTCCTTCATGAATTAAACGCATAGTTGGATTCAGGCTATCGTATTTAGGACATACCGTGAACTGGTCTTGGGCTAGTTGACTTTCGTCTGTCGAGTTTTACATAAAAACAGACTCCATTTGTTATATTTGCGTTTTTAATTTTATTTAATAAAAACCGGTATCCTCTAAACCTTGCTCTTGAATACCAATTCTGTCACACCAACTGTCAGTGGCAGAAACACGGGATGCAACAATATCGTTCATCGTACAAGATACAAGATTATACACTTTACAATTTACATGAAATGAAACTTGGGTTTACATAAATTTTACGAGTTAAGACTCGACAATAAAATAATCAAAATCCATCCCCCCCTTTTGGGGAAACCCCCCCAAAAAATCACCCTTGGTTACATCTTTGCTCTTCCAACACCATACAAATACCTTTAATTGACACAAACCTAAAAAAACACTTGGAAACGTCAACATTATGTTGGTGAGCTCGTAGGTTTGACCTTAAACCCAAAAGCTGTGCCAATATCTCAAATTAGGGGACAATAGTGCAATATAACAGTGAATATATGATAAGCACCCATGACTTAGCATCCTCGCTAATCATGTAACACTCGAACTAGCTTACCCGCTAGTCGAACCATCCTAGCATCACCGCTAGTCCGATAGCAAATATGTCACTTACGCACCTAAAGGGCCTACCAGTTAGAGCACTAGATTAGGCAGGACCTCACACAAATAATGTAACATTTTCTTTATTTTCAGGTCATTTTTATGAACTCATTCATTTGACATTTCTCACTATTTTATTTTTCTTTCTCGTACGCTAGTCGCTTTTAATTTTAGAGTAAGATAAATCGCGTGAACTAAAATCCAACAACCAACGTAAACGTACACCAAACAATTAAAGTTTATTCAAGCATCATTATATTAATTTTTCAAAAGTAATAATTTAACTTTTATATTTTATTTTGTTGGTTACGTAAAGTGTATATGTTTCGCGATAAATTGTGTTTAGAGGCACTCCCGAACCACCAAACTCTTCTAAAAACTCTTCTAACCGCTTCAACAAATACCCGAACATTATACCCCAATACAAAAAAAATTACTAAACATCATCACCTGACATCTTCTTATTTTCGAATCTAGCCAAGTGTAACAGTAATATACAAAAACTCTTCCATTTGGGTCAAATGCCTACACATACCTTCTTTAATGGCAACCATACCTAGCTTACCTTGACCAAAGACCATACCATGGCCATACCTAAGACCAATGACCATCCTTTGAACCATGCTTGGTCTCTTTGACTAGAATTACTTCCTATATACATGCATTACTAGCTAAGATAACTCATACACACTTTACACTTAGTAAAAAATCAAAACTTATAACTCACCTTTTGTTGCTCTCTAACCATCTCACTGTCATCAAAACCCCAACCACGACTAAGACCCCATACAAATTTTTATTCAACCCTTACACACTTATACACATCCATTATAAGACATTCTAAGGTGTTTCCAACCATTGAATCACCATTTCCAAGTATTTCTCAAGTTAAAGAAAGCTAGGGTTTCTTAAGTGCAAGCTTGGTTTTTGTGGCTAAACAAGGGTTTAGTACTTGTGCATCATCATCATCTTACCGCAAAGGTCATTTGCACTCTTTAATGTTTCTAACAACTTTTAATTTGTAAGCAAAACGATTATTCTAATTAGCATAAATCACCATTTAGGGATCATTATCGATGAAAGAGAAGTTTTTATTTGTTGTCTTACATAATGTACACTTTATTATACCTTATGATGTTGGAGGACACCTGTTAAAAGGTTACACAAATGATTTACACTCTTGTTTACACATAAAAATGATTAATGACAAAAACTAGTAAATAAAGTTACATAAATAAAAGTTAGGTTTTAAAGTATTTACTGGAATTGTAACATGGGTAACTTGGACACATGAGGACTTTGGGACGGACAAGGGACACTTAATAAATTATTAAAATAAAATATATTATATATGAAGATTGTGGGAAAATACAAAAGTGATAAAGTATAAAGAAAAGGGTAAAAATGGACTTAACAAACTCAATCATCTTGCTGTCCAAAATTCGAAATTTAACATACCCATTTTATATTTTATAAATATAATACATTTCCTCCGATTCCGAAAGGTAAGAAACTGTGTTAAACGATTAATAACAAAAAGTTCGTTGAAAAACGAGTTATACGTTAATAAACGAAGTCTTAAGTAAAAATATATAAAACAATTTTATAAAAATATAAAACATCAAGGGTTAATATTTAATAAATAATAACACATTTTTAGAATTCCAAAATGATAAGAATCGTAAAATTTCAATTAATAACGAACAAGTATGAATTTTCGCAAGTTTACCGCATAAATACTTTAATAAAACAATTTTTATAAAAGTTACTATTCATGCCAGAAAGTTATAATTATTGTAAACCTCATAAAAATATAGAACTATCAAATACGAGAACGTCCTCGAAAGAAACGTTAAAAACGAGCTATATCTGAATAAACTACGACTATTTTACAACGGTGTTTTACGACAATTATCGATAAAAATATACCTAATCTGAAATGTGAAACAGTAATTTATACTGTCACAACGTAGGTCCGAAAAATTCAAAAATGGGTCGATTTATGATAACCGTCTTGGTAACGAAAAGGCAGGGCATAAGAAACGGCTAGAATCGTTTAAAACGCGAAAGTTACGCCAGTTTTACTAAACGGTAATTAAAAACTTTTTAACTTCTAAACCCAATTTTACCAAACCATTATTGGTGATTGAGCTATATAGAAAATTATGTGGTTATCAAAGTACTATAATACTAGGGAGTTTCCATAATGAGCCTCTTCGGATGCGTTTCGACGAGTTTGTTGGATTTACGATTAAAGTGTCCAAACATCCTCGAAACGACATGTCATGACCTCTTAAATAGATAGCCCGAAACGATAGTACGAAGGAACAACTTTAAAGATTATAATTCAAGTACTCGTACTTATACGACCTATTATTGGATTAGGTTGCCTCGATATCCTTCGTGACGCATTTTTCTTTTGTGAAAACTTGTTGATTTCCAATTCACTCGATGAGTTTCATACCCCTATTTTACTTGTTTTAAACTGTTTTGGGGGAGAATACATGCTCGTTTACAAACTGTATATTTTACTACAAATACAATTACCTTTCAATACTTTGTGAGTTCATAGTCTCGCATTTCAATCTTTTTAATGTTTTATAAATCCGCGAGGGGAATACATACAAACTCATATATTTTACTATAGTACGAATTACCTTTCAATAACTTTGTGAGTATCATAGCCCCCCTTTATCTACAATTTTGTTTTACAAAATCTACGGGGTGAATTACATTTTGCTTTTTTAACGTATTGGACACAAGTGTTTTTCAAGGTGTATATGCTATCCCCAGATTACTGCCATGATTATAAAGCCTATGTTATCCATTATTGCCGTAAGACCCCTATTAATCATGAACCGTATAATTATAAAATAGTGAGCCTGGTGTTATGGATTAATCTAATCGGACTAACAACCCCCACCCTTCATTGGGTCACTAGATTTGTATCGGGTCATTTAACATTGGATAGATATAGTTTAGTGGCCAAGCATCCTATAAAAATCTGATTTGGGCAAAAATCTAGTTAAAGTGCTTCGGTGTCATGAGCTAGTGCAATAATATAAACATAGACTTGATGAATGTGTTTCTCTTGTCTACATTACTTTTTTGGACTTCGAATATGTACTTAGACCACCATTATTACTTCGTTCTTGTGGTCACTTTTAAATACTTCTTATTTTACTGAATCACTACTTGGAATTTCGTAAAATTTAAACACTTTTAAATGTTGTACGCTACTTTTCTTCTGAAATATTTCTTAAATATTCAATACTGCTTTTTTTACTTAAACCTATGAATCACCAACATTATTGTTGACGTTTTAGCAGTACTTTCAGGTTACAATATTGCAAGTGGAGCATTGTGAGCATTCGATCGCGCGGATATATATTTTTTGAAGGCTTAATACTTGTATATACCATCGAACATACGTTTTGACAATGTTTTCAAATACATTATAAATGAAACCTGAAGCATACTCCTGAGTCCTTTTATATAAAAATAATATGACTTTAATATAACGTCCCTTTTAAGGGTCCGTTTTTCCGTGACATATGTGTTTTGTGCCCTGAAGTACAGCACCCAATGTTATCATTCCGCTGGCGTTAACCTGAAATTCGGGGGTGTTACAGATGGTAATCAGAGCTGAAGTCAAATAGAACTAGGTCGAAGTTCAAAACTAGACTATGACCATGTTTTTCAAATAGAGAGTCTCTCCTTTTTTATCCGATATCCCGTGCGCGCTTGCTCCCAGGTAACTTATATCACGTCTTTTGCATCCCACTACGATTACATAAATAATGAGTATTTAAATATCTAGACTATGATTTCCGTTCTCTTACATCTATCATATGACGGCTTACTATTTATCTTATTCGTTCTGTTATATAAATCATTGATCACACAGATTTTTACTGCGTACTTTTGATTCTCAATTACTCTCTCAAGAACACCAATACTAGTTAACATTACCTTCAAACTTCGATTGAACACTCTTCTTATGCTTTTAAATCGCATATGTTGTTTCATAATCCATCGTTTTGAATCCTTCCAGTTGATGGGAGTATGACAATTAACTTTGTCATCTCATAGCGTGTACACCTTGGAGACTACCTTAAGAACACGAATTTTTTTACGTTTCATTTTGTTGATTGAAATAATTCTTTTACGTTTCATTTTCTTTGACTGCTTCAATCTGCGTCTCGTTCAGATATTCTTTATACTTGTTTGACCTAATCGCTTTATAAACAATCCTCGATTAAAACAATAAACCATTGTTTGTTGTCGCCCTATGAGCTACTTCCCATTTACTTATCGATATTTCATTTCGATATAAAACTATTTGAATCACATTCCTACAACACACACACTAGTATTGATGAAAATGAGCTTGCTATCGTTGTGCCCTCAAATATACATAGCTAATCACCTATTGTATAGTATGGTGCCTAGACTGATTACCTAAGCATTCAGAAGAATCATGTCATGCTAGAGTATCACTCTAAAACCTACACCTCTTCATCCAACACAAATCCGGAAGAAATTTTGGCATCTCTATCTATGAACCCGTACCCAAGCTTCATGTTGCCATACCTGAGCCATGAGGACAAGGCTCATCCTAACCGAGGATACTGTGAACATTTATCGTATTTTCAGGTCATTTTAAGACATCAATCATTTTGTCATTTCTCACTATTTATTTTTTCTTTTCTCGTACAGCGTTCGCTTTTAATTTGAGTGTAAATAAATCGCGTGAACTAAAAAATCAACAAAACACAACGTAAACGGACACCAAACAAATAAAATTTTTATGTGACAAGCCATCATTATATTAATTTTTCAAAAGTAATATTACCTTTTAATATTTAATTGTTGTTTACGTAATTGTATACGTTTCAGCAGATAAATTGTGTATTAGGCACTATAGAAAACCCGGAACCACCAAAACTCTTCTACGCTTCAACAAATACCCACATTTATACTCCCCCAACCCAATACATAACAATTACATAACCTCATCACCAACATCTTCTTATTTCCGAAATTCTTGCCAATTGTAACAAGTAATATATCAAAACTCTTCCATTTGGTCAAATGCTCCACCATACTCTTAAATGCACACCATAACCTCGCATACCTTGAACCTAAGACCATACAAGGCCATAACCTAAACCAATGAACCCATCCTTTGAACCATGCTTGGTCTCTTTTGACTGATAATTACTTCCTAAATACACAAATACTAGCTAAGATAACTATAGCAACACTTACACTTAGTAAAAATCAAACATATACTCCCTTTTGTTCTCTACCATCTCACGGCTCAAAAACCAAACCACACAAACCAACAATTTTTATTCATCCCTTACCACAAATACACATCCCTTATAAGACATTCTCAGGTGTATTCCAACCATTGAATCCCATTTCCAAGTATTACTCAGTAAAAGAAAGCTAGGGTATTCTTAAGTTCAAGCTTGGTTTTTGTGCTAAACAAGGTTTATTACTTGTTCATCATCATACATCTACCTCATAAGTCTATTTGAACTCTTATGTTCTAACATACTTTACTATTTAAGCCATATGAATATGTCTATTTACTTAAATCACCCAATAGGAATCAATAACATGTAAAAGAAGTTTATTTGTTGACATCATAATGAACACTTTATTATACCTTAATGATGTTTAGGACATCATGTCTAAAAGTTGGTTACACAAATGATTTACACTCATTGGGTTAACATATAAAATGGATTAATGACAAAACTAGTAAATTAAGTTACATACATAAAGTTATGGGTTTAAATTATGTTAATGATTTTGTTAACATGGTAAACTTGGACACATGAGGACTTGGATGGACAAGGGACACTTAATATATTAATAATTATAAAATATATAAATAGAGATAGTTGAAAAAACAAAAGTGGTATAGGTATAAAGAAAAGGGTAAAAATGGACTTAACAAACTCAACAATCTTGCTTTTCTCAAAATTCGAAATTTAACATACCCAATTTATATTTTATAAGATAATACATTTTCACGACGATTCCGAAAAAAGTAAGAACTATTTAAACGGATTAATTAACGAAAAGTTACGTAAAAAAACGAGTTATTCGTTAATAAACAAGTCGTAAGTAAATTTTTATAAAAACATTTTATAAAATAATAAACAGCAAGGGTTAATAATTTTAATAAATAATACACATTTTTAGAGATTCCAAATGATAAGACATCGAATTTTACAATTAATAACGAACAAGTTAATGACATTTCGCAAGTTACAACAAATTAATCTTTATGAAAACTATTTTTATTAAAAGTTACTATTTCAAGACAAAAGTTATATTATTGTAAACCTTCATAAAAATATAGAACTTTCAATACGAAACGTCCCAGAAAGAATCGTTAAAACGGATCTATAACTGAAAACGATAAAATACGACGTTTACGGGTTTAACGACAATTAAACATGCGATAAAAAAATACTAAGGTCTGATGTGAACAGTAATTTATAACTGTACACAACAAGTAGGCTCCATATTCAAAAATGCGATTTATGATAACTCAACCGTCCTTGGTACAAAAGAAGGCATAAGAAACGCGATAATCGGTTTAAAAAACGCGAAAGTTACGCATTTTACTAACGTAAAAATAAACCGTTTTAACTTCTTAAACCCATTTACCAAAACATATATTGGAGAGTGGAGCTATATAGAATATTATGTGGATATCAAGAAGTACAATATTACTAGGGAGTATCATAATGAGGCCTCTTCGAAGGCTTTCGAAACGAGTTGTTGATAGCGATTTAAAGTGACCTAACTCCTCGACTACGTCATGTCATGACCTCATAAATTATGAAATCCCGAACGATATTAAACAATGTAACAACTATAATAATTATCTTCAAGTACACATCGGTACTTATACGTACCTAATATTGACTAGGTTAGCCTTCGTATACCTCGTGACGCATTTTTCTTTTGTGAATACTGTTGATTTCCAATCACCCGTCGTGGTGAGTTTCATACCCCTATTTACCTTGTTTTAAACTGTTTTGGGGAAAGTACATGCCTCCGTTAATTACAAACTTGTATATTTACTACAATAACAATTACCTTTTCAATACTTTGTGAGAATAAACACCGACTAGGTTCGATACCGAACAGGCACTTCTGGTCATCACATAGAGCATATAATCCATAAAAAGCATACCCTTAATTCATATCGCTACCTGCGACATTTCAACTAAAACTCTTAAGGCAACATGCACTACTCTAAGGCAAGCACGACCAACATCAATCAATCAACATCGCTACCCGCCATAATTTTACCTACATTCTCAAGGCATCGCACACTACTACTAAGGCAGCATGGCAATCCTAGAATCAATATGATCTCAAACTCAACAGTCGCAAGTGTTCTCATCACTTTACATCCTATCATTTTTAGGTGGTCTCATTACTCACACATCCCTTCCCTCCTCCAACATAACTTTAGACAACTAACCCCATCATTTCATAATCCTTCATTAATTAAGCATAATTGATCAGGCTATGCGTAATTTAGGAAATACCGTGAACTGCTAGGGCTAGTTGAATTTCGTCATGTTCGAGGTTTTACTAAAAACAGACTCCACTTTGGTTATAGTTGCGTTTTTATTTTATTTTATAAAAACCGGTATTCTCTATAACCTTGGCTCTTGATACCAATCTGTCACACCCTGTCAGTGGCAGAAACACGGGATGCAACAATATCGTTCATCGCACAAGATACAAGATTATACACTTTACAATTTACATGAAATGAAACTTGGGTTTACATAAATTTTACGAGTTAAGACTCGACAATAAAATAATCAAAATCCATCTTGACCCAATCCCATTGGGTTACATCTTTGCTCTTCCAACACCATTCATATACCTTTAATTGACACACCTAAAAATGATACATGGAAACGTCAACAATAATGTTGGTGAGCTCGTAGGTTTGACCTTAAACCCAAAAGCTGTGCCAATATCTCAAATTAGGAGACAATAGTGCAATATAACAGAGAATATATGATAAGCACCCATGACTTAGCATCCTCGCCAATCATGTAACACTCGACCTAGCTTACCCACTAGTCGAACCATCCTAGCATCACCGCTAGTCCGGTAGCAAATATGTCACTTACGCACCTAAAGGGCCTACCAGCTACAGCACTAGATTAGGGCAGGACCTCACACATAGTAGGGTAGGCGTACCCAACTGATCTAATAATCACACCAATACTGGGGTAGGCGTACCCCTCTGATCTAAATAATCACACAAATACTGGGTAGGAGTAGGGGTGAGCGCGGTTCCAGAACCGCAAAGAACAGACTCGGAACCAAAAGAACCGAGAACCGAAAAATGCATATTTTAAGAACCGAGAACCGGACCAAAGTGTGTGTTTTGGTTCCTTTCGGTTCTCGGGTTCGGTTTGGGTATTTCGGTTCTTACCTGATTAGAACCAAAAATTTCTAAATTATTAGCGTGGTTATGGTTCTTGTAAGTTTTTAGCATAGGTATATACTTCATATTTGGGTAAGTTGTTTTGAGAGGTGAATGCTTTTATCTTCTTAGCTCATAAAAAGGTAAATAATCTTTTTCTTTTGCCAAACATCTTAGAGGATTTGTGGCATGAAAATTTAATGCACCATGCTTGGTGACAGGAAAATACATTACAAGAAAGAAACAACTCGCTCTCCAAGAAGGTACATCTTAACTCTATAAATAAAGTTTCCTACAGTATCCATTTGGGAAGATAGAACATCTATGTTTATAGGTTTCCCATGTAAACAACGTTTATATAAAAAAAAATAAGGATAACACAACTTATTTGCCAACTGCTTAAACTACATAGTTGAAAGAGAATGAGAAGAGTAGTGAGCACCAAAATGTAAGGCTGAATGATCCAATATAACATTCAAATATCTTCTAGACTAAACGTCTCATAAAAATCCCACATATTTGAAAGTCGGGCTGTCCTTCGGTTCCGAAACTAAAAACAGCAGAACCGAAGAGAACCGAACCGCGGTTCTAAAATTCAGTTCGGGTTGAGTCGGTTCTGGTTCGGTTCGGTTCGGAACCGAGGTTCTCGGTACATATGCTCACCCCTAGGTAGGAGTACCCATTCGATCCAAATAAATCATGCAACACATAATATTCACATAGCAGTCATAAGCACATATCTTGTCCCAAAACAAAACCACATTTCGCATAGTCAAAATTCAAAACAGTTCAAAACACATTTGAGTATCATTTCCCCCTAACGGAAAAACAGTAGAAAAATGAGGCTACGAGAACTCACATCAATAGAAAATAAGGCAACTATACAAATCTTACACTCAAGGCACAAATAATCTCAACGCAAGCGCACAGTAGTACTCGGCCACGACCTAATCATTTATGACACTTAATTAATGTTTGTACAAAGTTGTCTTATTGTACAAGTATTCGTCTTTACTCACTCCAAAACTCTCAATTCCGTTACAAAACCTCTTTCCTCATTACAAAACTTTTACTCTTTATCCCAAAATCGTTATCTCATATCAAAACCGTTATCTTTTACCAAAACCGTTATCTCATAACCAAAACGTTATCTCATAACCAAAACTGTTATCTTTTACCAAAACCATTATCTCATAACCAAGTTATCTCATAATCAAAACCGTTATCTCATAACCAAAACCGTTATCTTTTACCAAAACCATTATCTCATATTATGGTTGTATGGTGAATTAATAAAAAAGACTCAAAACACTTGGGCTAAGTGTGTCATCAACATAATTTATCCAAAACCTTGATCACTGTTGAAACGAGACGAACAATCAAACAATCCAAGAAAATCTGACGAGAAATAACTAGGAGTTCAAAGATCGAAAATAAACAAGTAGATATTTTAGCAACGTTAATATAATAATAATAATAATAATAATAATAATAATAATAATAATAATAATAACAATATTTTATTGTTTTCGTCTCTTTATCGGGCTTATCAGGGTAAGTATAAAATCTTTATTATTTTTACGTGTCCGTGTTCAATCGTTTACTCTTGACTCTTTTTATTTACAAAATCATCCTTTTTGTCCTTTAGCCGAGATGACTGTA